>KZ678538.1:0-67875 GCA_003019895.1 Coniella lustricola | reverse complement strand
TTTTTGGCTGGCAACACGGTCAAGGCCATCCACACAATATAGTCCACCATATGCCGCCATGCCACAGCAGCCGCGTGTTTCGTACACCAGAACCGCGTCCTGGGACAGAGTGGGATGATTGATGCCGTAGTCCTGGACACTTGAGCTTGTCGGTCTTTTGCGTTCGCCCACGCGGCAAAAGGGCTGACGAGGTCGGTCTCTGACACCTGGCACACAGCCACGGTGGCGGGATGGCCACTGCCTCGCGTAAGACGCTTAAAACCTGCATTCTGAATTTAGAAAGAAACAGAAGGTTCCCGGTCTGCCCGCCAGTCCGTCTTTGTCAATGTCCAAACCGAGCTGCGTTTGTGACTTGAGACGCCCATACGCTGATGATCTGGCCGACTGCCAGATTCGACGAAATGGGCCGCGAGACAATGCATTGCAGTGATGAGCAGCAGATCGAACGCAACCCATGCAATATCCAATGGGGAGAAAGCGTCAGAGCGTTGGTTTCGTTTCACGAGACGCAAGCATGCATCGTTAACGTCGCCAGGGCTGCTGCCAGTGGTGGGATTAAGGAGCTGAGCTGATCGCGTTGTGCTTGGTCTGGCAGCTGCAGCTCTTGACAGCGCCTGCCTGTTGTTCAGCGGACGGCTAAATGCTTTCATCAGTCCATGCCAAAGACTTGGCTGCCTGAATAGGCACGGTTTCGAAAAGGTACACGCAGCTTGTACATCTCGGTACTTCTCGCCCGCCCGCCTCCCTCGCCTTGCCACTGCCCGGGAGCGCCGTCCTTCAGTGGCCACAGGGCTTCCTCGAACGCGCTACAGCCACTGAGGCCGCCCGTGGCCGCGCTGGAAGGATGCTCCAAGGTGCTGTAGCCACCTGAACACAGCAAGGCTCCGCTCAATATCGTTCTTACAGCCCTTCCTCGGCCTTTGAGTACCAGGACTTGCCCGCACGCGAATGTCCTTTTCGCCTCTCACCTCAGCAACAGCCGCCCAGTCAGACACAATAGTAACCGACCTCGGGAGTTATGACTTGCAATTACGATGGTTGGGATGGCCTTATCTTCTTGTCTCTTCTTGTTAGACCGACCGGAGTGTTGCCCCTCTGACCCGGTTTGACCTTTGTCCAGGACGACCCTCCCAGTCTAGCGTAACATCTTCAGGAAGAATTATTGCAATAGGTCAAGTCCATGGCGGATACACTGCAGTTGCTTTCAAGATCATAATATGCAAATAGTAACGTGGCCGGGCTGGAGTACTTAAACGATGGCTTCAATCTGCAAGCCTCAAACCCTTTTCCCAATGGGGCAATCGTACGCCATGGCGACGGCTGTGTTATTGATTGGTCGTGCAGAATTATTAAATTGATGCAATGGATACTATTAGGCATGCGAGTTCCCGCCGGGCGCCGCATGCGCTGCTGAGGGTGTTGAGTGTGGGTGCAGCCAGCGCTGCTCATCCTCATCGGCTTGACTTTACACACGCATTGTTTCGTCGGTTTGCTGAATGACCTTGAATCGCCAAGAGGCATCTTTTCTAGGGAACATTCACTCTCTCGTGGCTGCAAGCAAATGGACAACCGGATCAGTAGGTGGAAGCAGCACGGAGATCAAATTTGGGCCATGGGCTGACACAACTCGAGGTATCACAATCTGCCACCATCAAACGGATTTGGCTTTCCGGCTCCCGTACTTGACGGACCCTAAACCCTTTCCCCTTCGTGTGGTCGCAGTTCTCTACAGCGGGTGGATACACAAAGATCGCCGCGGAAAGATGCTTATTTCGTCGCCAGCCGAGACAAAGCATACAAGCGGATCTGATTGCCCACAGGTCGATGGTGATGCCTGAGAAGTCTCAAGACTGTTGTTGAACAGAAATGTCGTAACCATCACAGTCAGAAACAAGAAAGCGAGCCAAAATCCAAAACCAACTACAGAAATAGAGCATCCCGTCTTTGGTATATCGTCGTCTTTTTCATCATGGCCGTTTATGGTTGATCTCATCTCAAGTTGGCGCCTCTCGGCCCTTGAGTAATAACTCGCGAAACGCCCATCGCCATGCTTGGCGAGTAGTTGTTGGGATGACACTTCATCAAGTAGCGAAAAGGGCTACCCGTAATGAGGCATAAGATGCAACCAATGCTTGAGCATAGTCTGGAGTTTGTTCACTGGGAAAGAGCACATCAGCAATGGAAGATAACCTGTCTCCAGATGTGAATAGTCAGTGTACATGCGTAGGCTGCATAGTAGGATAATTTGAATCGCTTGATCACATGTGCATGAATCAAGCCAGAAAAAATTGAAAGCGAAAAAAAAAAAAAAAAAAAAAAGCTTGATCGGGATCGGCTTGGTGCAGTCCGTGGTTTCTTTTTTTAACTCATTGGTATGTGGCAGTTAACAGGCAACGTCCCTGCTGTGCAAGACCAAAACTATAATGGTTGATCAAGGTTCGTTCGGTGTGCCTACACAACCTCGTATACACAAGTTGCAGGCGGTAAAGGATAGTACTGCGACATAAATTAGCGATAAAACTGAAGGCAGGGCACCGGATGTTGCATTTTACTCTGGGTCGAGAGTTCAATGCAATCCGGTCTCGCTGAGGAGGTGCAGCATCGCGTAGGGAATGGTACGAGCCATCAAATGTCGATCATCAGGGATTCACAGCCAGCAGATCCATTATCTGTTCATTGTTTAAGCGTGCTTGACTTACTATGTAACTGCAAATCCCGTGGGTCACCAATTGATCGCCAGGAGAAAGTTTGAATTTCTGAACGGCACCTCTTCTGACAGTGCGGACCAGTAATAGTCGGAGGGTCACCCACATTTCACTGCCAGAACTTGGTGTTACAGACCCTCAAACAAACAGGTAGGTCGGCACTTTGTTGTACTATACGCGCGTTGCGTGTTGACGTACTTCTCGTTTTACCTCCATGTTTCGAACGGTCAGATCGTCAAAAGTGAGGTTCGGTTCTTGTTTGCCCCTCCCTTCCCTCGCTTTGAAATGTCAACCAAGTGTTTCGAGACGACAACCCTTCTAACAGTGCCCAGCCTTCTCGCGACGTGCACAGTGTCCCAAATAGCAAATTTGGCAACCTCTCCAACTGCCAGCCAAACGAATGATGACGATCTATACAGTAAGAAGTGTAGTCGTCTTATGATAGCTTGAGTAGACGGTGGATGTCCCTTTGGTCTCCGCGGTTTGTAAAGCACGTCACCCTTGTCGGTCTGTGTAAGACGAACAAAAGGGTCTGAACACCAAATCTCTTGAGTTTTAATAACATCGAAAAACCGTCTTCTCCCTTCGTGCTATAATGAAAAACAAAATGCCGCATCGCGCGCTTCCTTTGTTCGTTTCGTTGCATTGACGTCAAGTAGCAAATCCTGTGACGGGCTGGCCGTCAGCCGTCTTTCTTGTTTCTCTATCTATGGGGGTTGGCTCCATTTGGCTGCAGCGAATGCCATAGGAACTAATTATCGCGACAGAGCGGGTCACCTAATAAGGAGGACCCGTTATTAGCCTCTTTTCTTCTCTACTCTCCCCTGCCCCAAATTGTCACTGCATGATAGCAATGCTATCGCAACGAGGTTCCCTGTTTCCGTCATATTGGGCTGTTGAACAATTTGCGTTTGACACCTGCCACGAGCTCATATTCTGGTCGATTGTTTGCCATGTTTTACAACGGTTCAATCTGCTTATGGGGCTCTTTTGTTACCTTTTTTTTTTTTACGGGGATGATAGTGGGAACTTTGAAGTTCCTCCCTCCAGCTCAGTTGTTGTCATACATATGGTCGTATAGCGCGGTTTGGTGGTGCCCAAACGACAGGAAAAGAAAAAAGATAAACGGAAAAAAATGAGAAGGGGGAAAAAAGGGAGAAAAAAGAAAAGGCAAAAACAAGGGCCCAGAGGAACTCGATTTCGCGACCAAACGACCGGGGCACCGGTGCACCGTGTTGCCAAGATTTGGAGGCAAAGGAATTGCTGCCGCTGCTGCAGTGGGGAGGGGAAAGGTAAATTAGCCCACAAACAGCCTGAACAAGAAAGCAAAGGATCCATAAACGGTGCAGTACTTGCTGGTATGGAATTCCCCGGGAGATTGCTTATGTACTGATGTGTTTGTGGAAGAAGGAAGAAGCCACGTTGATTGATTGATTGATTGATTGCCATTCACACACTTGCTCCATATCTGCCTGTTCCGCCGTCCGGAGAATTTACAAAGAGATGGCAGGATATTAGGTGTGGTTGCTTTGTGCGTCCTCACTCGACCGCTGCTGCACCTAACAAGCTTCCTCAAAAGGCCTAGGCGGGAAGGCGAGGATGCGGAAATGATGAACGACAAGACCAACCCGGTAAGTACTTATGGAGATTCTGCAACACTGCTGGAATAAGAACTCTAGAAGCCTTGTGAAGTGCACCGCAGGCAGTACACAGGATCATTTACGACGTTCTATGTCAAACTTGCCTTAGTCATGATATGCGAAAGCATATTACTACTTGCTTCTGTTGGGAGAGCACGAGTCGCAGGCCTCTGAAATTGACAAGACGGGCTCCGCTAGCCGCGATAAGAATACCGGCCATACTGTTTCCCGGATGCGGCTGATGGGAAGTGGGCTAGAGAAATGATGAAATTGCCCTCTCTCTTGGCTGGCGAACCCCATATGAGACAGTCTAGCAGTGCTAGATGCTTTGCTACACTGGATCATGACATCTGGGGCTGAGTGTTGACAACTGTTGGGCCTTTCAGCTGGCGTTTTGCGTGACGGCACCAGGTCATGGACTCTATTGATATCTTGTTATTTTGTCCAGACTATGGGACAGTGACGATCCTTGGGGGCTGGGACGAAGCACATAACCTTGAAGTGTGCTACTATGGGGACCCCAAACCGCCAAAAAACATGGCGGAAAACTGGGCCTGACCACAACAGGGCCGAATCCAGCATGCAGGACTGCTGGATGCGACACGGTGATCGTCTCGAGCCTTGCCTTGCTGGAGGCCGAGGGCGAGGGGACAAGAGACAGCCGCTTCGTCTCGTTTGCGAACATGTATTTTGAGGAGGGGGTTCTGCAAACCTCCAGGACAAGGCCGTATGCAGAAGACGGGAGAGATGATTCTTTCTCAGATGTGTACCAAGCGGACATGCACGGCGGAAAGCGTAATTAAGTTTCGGTGCCGGATAGATGGGAAATGGCAAAGTGAGGCTCAAAGGACCCGGATCGACAATCTACCAAGCATAGCATCGTGGCCGTCAAATTAAAGAAAAGCAAGCCTAACCACTGCCGATCCGGTTGCTACTTGGGCCACAGCCTGGGCCTTGGTGTCTGGCACTTTTGAATGGCCCATCACGTATCGAGTGTCAAGGAAGCCAACAGTCATGGAGAAAAGATGCTTGGCTCGCTGAATTTCCCACTCCGGAAAAAGCCAGAACCCAGAGGTGGCCAGAGTGTCACAGTGCGGCGTGCGCCAGGTACGGTCAACACGCGGCCCAACAAGAGACGAAGCAGCGGTGGCACAGCAGGCTGAGGTACCTGGGTGCTGCCTCACTCGGGTGATGGCCTGGCTCCCTTGCGCATGGACCGCACGGTGGATAGCTCGGCTTGTGCAGCCCTGCAAGCCTGCCAAGCATAGTGCCCCGACGCTAGTGGCTGTGGTGCTGCCTGTGCAGATACTATGTGATCGCAATTGGCAAAGCATCTCACTGCATTTGGGGGAGGTTTCCCCTGAGTGCAGCAGTCCCCCTCAGCACTGGCTCAGAGCTGCTAGCAGACGCTGTGGCGGCGGCCTGCACGATGCAAAGTCGCCCCAGAGCAGCATCTGTCCACGCTGCACGACGGGTTTGAAGAGATGGTGGACCTGCTTTCGTCCCGTGTTAGGATTACGCAGTCAGTGCCTCACAAGCTGCTGCAGAGATCCATGGCAGTGGCCTGTGGAGGATGGCGCTCCTTGCCACATTACCATCGACCCTGTTGCGGCGCATTGCTCTGGTTCCGTCACTTTCAGGGCCACTGTGTCTGCTGTGCTGCTGTGCAACTGTGCCGCTTGCCGCTGTGCCTAAGCCAGCAGACCCCGGGGCAGCGTGCAAACCCCCAGAAGCCAGCCTTAGCCCACTTCAGCCAGGGACCCACGCCGGGCCAGATCGTCTTGCGTGGTCCACCCGGCCATCTCTTTTTGTCACTGCTTATGGCTGGCGTCAGTGCTCCTGATCGGCCTGGCAAGTTCCCAGGTACCTCAGTACCTGGGTATCAGGGTGCTGCGCTAGCTAGGCGCCCCTGCCTCCCCCCCTCCACGCTCCACCCCACCCACTGAGAACAGCCGTCAAGTCTCTTTCTCCTTTTCCTTATCCACCCACCTCATATCTGTTGCGTCTCGACTCGAGACCGCCATATCTTTCTCACTTCCTCACCTTTCCCAGCTCTTGAACTCTTTTGGCTTGTGCATCCATCCTCTTCCGGGCTCGCCAGACCGCCTGTTATTTGCTGCGCTTCTCCTTCCTTTTTTTTTTCTTCCCCTTTGCTCGTATTCCCGTCCGGGCAATTGCTGTGGCGACGAGACATCATTGCATTCCAGTCACGCCAACACGCTTCGAGACTATTTTGTTGTGTTGCCTGCGTTGGGAGGATTCCGCCGTCTTACAAGAAGCTGCTGTTCGTCATTGCTATCCACTCGTGGCCGTCTTAATCTGGGCCCTCGCCTGCCTCGCTTTCCGTTGGCGCATCAGCATATCCTCACAGCCTGCCCTGGTCTGACCGACCTGACCTCGCGACACTTGGCCTGACCTCTTACTATCGCTCTCGCCCTCGTCGCACCCACCCTCCGCCCCCTTCAAAACAGCCCGTGGTCTTGTCTCTTTGTTGGCCTTCACCTGTGCTGGCCCCCTCGCTCGCTACAATCCGATCTGGTCCTTCGCTCAAAGCCTCCCAATCCTCCTTCGAACGCAGACAACGACCTCTTTTTCCTCCAGCTCCTGTCTCGTCCTCAATCCTCCTCGCATCTTGAGATTGAATCACATTCTTGTTCTTCCAACACACCAAGCCTCACTTGGCGGTTGAACAAACGTCCTGTTGTGAGACTACAACAAGGCAATTACCTGGTACGGTAGGGCTGGTCGCAGTACAACCTACCCACTACACACAAAGCAAAACCGAAACGCAACAGAACATCACCGACCTGCCAGAAGCGTCGCAACGACGGCCGGATGAACTCGCCACTTTCTCTCGCTACCAAAGACTTGAAAATCATGGGTGCAAGAATGGCCCCTCCGCATCGTTTTCTGAACATGCGGAGTCCTTTTGGCCGTGCACTGTTGCTTGCTGGCTTCGTTATTGCCATGATCGTCCTGACGATGAAGGCCAACACGTACGACGTACGATCTGCCGTCCTCAAGGCCACCACCACAGCTAAGCAGGCGATAGCAGCACAACGGCCAATGGGCTCCTCGGGCGACACCCACGGCATTAGCCCAGAAACCTACTGGCCCAACATGCCTTCCAACAACTCAGCTCTCATGAATTGCAATTACGACACGCAGCACCTCAAAAAGCTGCAAGATCAGTACGAGCTTGGCGAACAGTTTGAATACTTCAAGCGTTACGTCCAGATCTCTCGTCAGGACATTGACAGAAAGCGCATGACCAAGCTCGACCAGTTCTTCCTCCCAAACACCGGTAAGACGGTCGATCTCGGCAAGAAGAACCTCAACGAGCAGTGCCCCGAGCCAATTGTGGTCCCGGTTCCCAAGTCGCCCGCCCCTGATACTGCCAACCTGACCGACTTCATCTTCGGCGTCTCCACCACTTACAAACGATTCACCGACGCAGAGACCAGCCCCGTGGACGATTGGACCTACTGGCTGACGGACAGCCATGGCACATCAAACGGCGGCAAGCTGGTTCTCTTACTGCTGGATGCCACCGACGAGGAGCTTTACAACGCCTGGGATCGCCTGCACAAGGTCGGAATTGACGCCGATGTCTTCCACTCTGACAGCTCCCTCGAGATGGCTGTTCGCTACTTGACGCTTGTACCAACCCTGTACAACCATCGCGAGCGTCCCAACAAGAAATGGCTCGTTTTGTGCGACGACGACACCTTTTTCCCATCCCCCAACGCCATGGTCGAGACTATCTCCAAGCACTCGCCAGAAGATCCACTCTACATTGGCACCTTTTCCGAGAATGTTGCTCAGATTGAACGTCACGGATCGCAGGCATACGGTGGTGCCGGCGTCTTCATCAGCATGCCTGTCGGTGAAATGGTGACGGAGCTCTACGACACGTGCAAGACCCAGCAGAAGCTGCAGGAGGCGGACACTGGCTATGGACCTCAGGGCGACATTCTTCTGCGCAAGTGCATCTACGAGAACAGCGACGTCCGATTGGTCCTTGAGAACGAGCTGTGGCAACTTGATATCTACGATGATCCTTCGGGTTTCTATGAGAGCGGTGTCAGACCTCTATCGCTGCACCACTACCACGGTGGCGCCTACCACATTGCGTACCCCTTCCAGTACACCAAGCTCGCCCACATCTGCGGCGAGGACTGCCTGATGCAGCGGTTCATGACCGAGGACAACTTCGTCATCTCCACCGGCTACAGCATCGCTCAGTACCCTGAGGGCGTTGACTACAACTGGGACCAGTTTGAACGGACATTCAACCCCAACGACGACAAGAACTGGCTCTTGGACCACGCCTTTGGACCTCAGCGTAAGTCGTTGCTCAGGACCGGAGAGAAGATTGCGTGGGAACTCAAGTCAGCTACGCTCAACCCTGACAGCACTGTCTCCCAAATCTACGTGCGCAAGGCCAAGGACCCGCGATGGGTGGACACTGAAGGATGGCCAATGAGCCAGGTTGATGGAATCATTGAGCTCGTGTGGTTACCATGAAGAAATCAGTACCAGGTTATCAGTCGGTGCTTTCAGTGTTCAATCACGTCACAACGTCTCCCAAGCATTTAGTACGGCGGGGCCGGAAACGAAGCTGCATGGGCGATGGAACTCGAGCGGAGATTCGTGGCGGGGTGGCTCTTGGAACTGGTCAACTCTCAAAGGCGGACGCGCGTCGCTCCGAGCATTGACGCTACCCTCGCTGCGACCACTCTTCGGACTCATAAATTCGCGCCGCTTTCTGACCAAGAAACGCTGTGTCGAATTTCGACTTCAACATTACCCAGCATCGTTGCTTTCAGCTCCCGCCTGCTCATCAGCTCAAGAGATTACTTGGTTGAACGCTACCTCCATCATGTCCGCTACACCGACACCTCGGCATCGTCTTGCGGCGAACGATAATGCATAATTTCCTTTTAGAACTTTGTCAGGGTTGTGGACTGTGTCCAAGAGCCCATGATGCGACAGCTCGACAACGACGATATACTATGCTCGAGGCGCAGATCTGCATTTCACAGGGAAGTTTGATGGCACAATTTGCCTCGGGGCGTTCAGAGAGTCATACATTGGGGACAAAGTCATTCCCTTGACACAACTGCATCTTTTCAGGCGTTGGGTATTGATTCTTCATTTTGTTTCACCTACTTTTTCTTTATCATCCTCTCTTTCTGTGTGAATGAGGAGGGGAGCTTTGGATCAGACCAGAAGCAAGAAGAAAGCTCAAGATCGTACTGGAATCTTCTACCAGCCGAGGAAAGAGCACAGAAAAGACTGCTGTTTGGATGATTTGTACATATTTGAGTGTAAGGAGGTTGGTTGGATGGAAACTTTGGACCGGGGTAGATACAGATACCTTACAATAACTACATGATCAAAATGTTATTACTTGAAAGAACACTTCTTTCGTCTATACTCTGCGCTTGTCCCTGTATCGTGAAGTCCATTGTCGTGCCTTGCCATATTTGGACCAATTTGGCCATGCTATGGCTCAGTACCACAAATCACAAGCTCAAGCCTCAACTCAGCAAATCACACCAACTTTGCAAAAGTCAAAGCGTTGTTGGCCCGACTACCGAAAGTCTGCTTTATCACGGCTATATATAGCAAGAGACAGAAGATAGACTTTGCAAGGCTGAGTGAGAGCCAGCTGAAGCCTGCTGGCAACGCTGGGGAAAGTTTCCAACGAGCCGTGCCGGGCCGTGCTGGGATCCAGGAGCGCAGCGGAGCGGGAGCGGAGCGGGAGTGGGCGGCGGCGCGAGTTTGTAGTGTTGGGAATTTATTCAGTCAATAACCTAATTCTATTTATATGCATCTGTTAAATTGGGTAGGAGAATGTGCGGCTGATGGCGATGGATGTGGTGAAAGACGGACGGTGGACAGTTGACGGTGATGGTTGATAGGGATGACTGAGTTAGTGTATCGAAGGATTGGGTGGAAAAGGAAGAAGAAAGAGAGAAAGGGACTCAGATGATCGGTCGTGCGCCTCACAAACGATCAAGCAGCCCCCGTCAGGCTTCACGCTCAGGCAAAGGATATCGTTAGTGCGCATATTGCTCTGCGCACGTCTTATATATATGCGTGGATGACCACCATCTCCTGACTCCCACTACCTATTCACTCAATCTCTCAGTCCAAATCAATCAGAACTCAAGGTCAACTGGTCTGGATGATATGGAAGATCAATGCAAATAGTACAGGAAAGGATTACTACCCGTGGTAACTGATGCGGGAGGGTAATAGTGTGGTCGTGCAATCTGGAATGCTGAATTTGGGGTAAGTAATGCAGTCTTGTGTCGCAGGATCGCAGGCAACGCTGACTTCGTCCGCAGCTTCACAACACATATGCAGGTTGTGAGCATTCGACTAATTGAGATCTAGATGATCGTTTTGTCGATCGTCCGGCTCCGGAAAGATGGATGGATGGATGGATGGTTGGACGGATAGCTGGACGACTGCAGGTGTCGGATGCTGCGTGGGGATTGCATCATGTAATTGTGTAGGAAGAGTACACGCGAGTATTGATTGTATTATTATGAGTGGTGTTGCTGCTAGCGGAGGATCTTGATTCTGCCCAAACTGAACTTCGGGTAGTTTGCGTTCAACAGCATCGCCCACGGCGACCGTGGTAATGACAATAGCAAATGCAAGGCATAGTCAAATGGACTCATTGAGGCTGATACTAGCATTTTTAGGGCCTATAAGGATAAGAAGACGTTTAATTTGATATTTGGGAATTTTCGGTCCCAAATATCTCATTACTGCGCTTCAACAACGACTTGGATTCAGTACTTTTAGTTTAACACTTTCGCATCAGAGGAGAAAGGACTGAGGTTACTACCAAATTTATCGGCTCTCGATATCGCGATGTAGATCACCGAGATCTGAAAAGTCCGAAGCGTTCTATTACTTCTCGGGTTTCAGGACTGGAACCAGGCTTATTGCAACACTGCAATGAATCGAAATGTGAAGAGATGTCATGTAACAAATTGGCAAAAATGTAGAGACCGAGCCTCTACCAGATCGTTTTAAAGAATATTAAGATATAAAAATTATAGTTCTCAACTCTTGTCTTAAAAAATTTCCCTCCTGATCCATCCTTGGTATTCGTTGATACCAATACCAGTGGCGATCATATGTTAATGTTTGACCGTCACGGCATTCCGACGGTCACCCTGCCATGCCTCCGCTTGTCGGATTTGATCATTTAAATTCACAGATTCTACTCTGTGAATTGTGCTATATTTAACTTGCTCCAATCTGGAATCCTTACAATGTCACATAGTCCTTTATTTATCATTCTTCAACCTAAACCCAATATATACTGGTCAACAGAATTTTCCTCCTACTTTGACTCATTCAGTCCTCCTATTTTGGAATCATGCAAAAGTCCCAAGCTAGTGAAAATATCCACGTTTTGAGTAAATTCATCTGTCATCATGGGAAATTACTCTGAAGATGGTTGAGAAAGGTATGGTCTGGCACGGCACGGCTTCAATGGGTGGTCCGAGATAGCTACACCTCACTGAAAGCGCTCAAAGCCAGCATTCAATATCCTCCATTGTGCTCCCACGTTTAGCGGAAGTCAATCTTAGTTACCTGGCAATGGTTTCAATACCGCGCACAGCTTGTGTCTCGTTTTTGTTCTTGAAGGTCTCTCGTGATTGTGGTCTAAACGAATGCTTTTTGAGGACAGGAACCGAGTCCGTTGGCGCCCTGATACATTTCGTGATTGGGCCTTTACAGATGGGCACGGCACAAGTCCAAGCAAAGCATCCGTGGCTAGAAATAGTAGAACCAAATCTCCACTCAGTCCTCCATCAAACTTAATTTACTCAGCACCAGCGTCCTTGGGGCTGACTCTCTAGCAAAGAAGCACTGAATGTCAAGAAGCTACAATGAATCTATAAGCCTTACTATCGTATATGTGGCTGTAGTAGGAGCTGAATACAGTGCGTATCCATATTTTTATTTGTGCAAAATGTGAGGCGATCTCGTTAGCTAAAGCGATGCGATCAGGCATTTCGAGTCTAGCTCTAATTACACATGAGCCATTCGAATTGAAATTAGACTAAGGGTATATTTATTATCATTGCTCACTAAAAATCTGCTAACGTGGCGCTGTAACGACTCCCAGGGAAGAACTAGCCCTTCAGGCAGCTCCACATGTTTCTCGAGTTGAGCACCTCAGAATACAGGTGTAGTGGTCCAGTGAAATGGTTCCGCCGACAATTTTTATCCTCTCCATTGCCATACTAAGTTATGGGACAAGTTTCCGAGACATGGATATCATATTGTTCATCATGGCTATGACATACTTTATTGTCAAGTGATCGAATGCTATAGCTTCAAATCATCAAATCTCAAATGTCGATAGTCAACCTCATCATACTACACAGTTGAATGCCACCATTGTTTTGTATAGCATCGGATTTGCAAAAGATGCCAATAAAAACTTTTACGAACAATTGGTTAAGAGGCCTACAAACCATCCAAACAAGATTCGTTTCAAGGAAGTGAGAAGTCCCTTTGTTACATGCCAAAATATCTAATCTCAGAGGCTGGGAACAAGTGTTAATGCGTCCCAAAGTCAGAGCATCTAGTTTGTTTTTACGATAGATCTATGTGGAGACAATGTACTCTTCGGCACTGAAGTTCGGAAGGTAAAGGTATGGTTTACAGGAATGCAATGCATTCTTATTTTTTATCTATGATTGGAATGCTGCTAGATCAATGAAATGATGACAGCAGACAATAGTTCGACTTTCGAGTCATTTTGCAAAATTGAGGTGCACGCCACGTGGTTGGGAAATGCGAAATAGTTAGTGGCTGCACCAAGTCACACCATGGAGCATGATCCTTGAATTCAGCTAATACCGGCGTGAGTATCATCGTTTTGGCGTTGCTGATACAACCTGGTCGGTGGCTTGGAAGTCTAGCAAAAGGTCAGCCTCAAGTCACAAGTCCAAACAAGACCAGAATCAACACAGTACACAATTCGACATGAAAAAGGCACGACAGTATGAACAAGTATCACCGTGACAAGTCCCATGTCATGTTTGCCCCGTCGTTAGAGCCTACGTGGGGTGTACAGTCCGGTGAAGTAGTCAATAGCTACGACCCGAAGCAGATATCCGGCAAGATCGATAAAAGAACATAGTATGTTGCTGACCTTCAGGCTGAGGCCTGGAAATGTGCAAAAATGGCTTTTATTCAAGCATAAATGTGCACTTGCATAGACGTTCCATTCATAATTACGACCACTTACCAGAGTTGTGCTGACAATTCTTGTGCTTGAAAAACATGCTCCTTATTCCTCGCCCTGCTCTGCTTCAAGATGGCCTCATTGTATATCGAAATTGACACAAGTCAGATCCGTTGGTCTATTCAGAGATGGGGAATTGCAATGAGCTGCAGCCGGCAGCCGGGAAGACTCTCTTGATCAGATGATCGGGCTTTTCACACTGCCCAATTGTTCCATGTAGCTACACAATAAGTGATCACATTCACGTATCGATGGTGCGTTAATCAAAGTCTATCTAGTGCTAGCATAAGCCAAGAAAACATTTGGACGGTTGAGGATTTTTCTGACTAGACATGCCAATTCTTGTCGATTACCTTCGGGTGAATGAAAACGTCCTTTTTTGATGTAGCAGCACTATGCGCTTATGCCTTTTCCCCGGTATCAAAAGCAGATGGAGATGTTTCTTACCATGACTATATGCCACTTTCCAATCAGATTGCAACACGAAGTTCTCACATCCATTCAAACATAATTCGAAACGCCAGGTTTGAGTCACATGTGACTCTCGTGAGAAGATTGCGTGTTCGACGATCGAGGTCGAGGATCCATCGTCTTATTTCCCTCATTGCTGCCAATCACACGTGCGCTCATTGAATCCATCATCCCTTGAGAAATGACGAAACTCTATCAGCGGCCACTTGCAGAGCGTCACGTATAGCATCGGCATACTGCGGCCTAGCTGATATGGCGAATCTCATCCGATGCTTCTCGACATTGCAGTGGACATAGACACCTCGATCTCCTTCCATGAGGAATCCACCTTCATCCCACCCCGTGTTGCCCTCTTCTTCAGTGCTCATAAAGCCGATTTTCAGGTCTTGGTTAGGTCCTCCTCGTCGTGTGGCATTCCAAGCGTGGCTATCAAACAGACCAACGTCATTCGCGCTGTCACTGTTGCTTTGGACGGCCTCCAGGAGTGTGTACATATGCTTGACATAGCCACGCCCGTATGCGGTATTCATGATCAAACGCGCATGTGTAGAGGCCGCAGCTCTGAATAGCTCGTTTGATTTCTGAAGATCGTCAGGTCTAGCAACAGCAGCCTCGAGAAACGCCTTCACTTCCGAAGTCACCGTTTGTACCCAGTCAATGCGGCCGTGCTTGAATCGAGCAAGGGACACGACTTCCCATGCTGGACGCACTTCTTTGTCGACCATGTACATGGCCAAGAGCACAGTCAAGTTGGCCGTGGCATTGGGCGGCACGCCACAGCCTTGGAGGTACTGAGATCCCAGGCCTTCAGTCACAACTTTTACGTGGTCAATGGTGCCGTATTCTGAAGCACCGCGCCGTTGAATCTGGTCAATGCGTCCGATCATGTCAGGACTGAGTTCCCACCGCAACTCTTGCAGAGGATATGCCATCTGCGCAGGGGTCTTGGGCGGTAGCTCGCAAAGAAGTTGATTTGTTGCTCGAGCAGGGACTATTTCTGATAAGTAATGGTGCAGAGCGCGCACGTCCATGCCATCCAACTTGGAATGTTCAAAAACACCAGCCGAGGCTCCATTGGCGGTGATGACGAGCTGGAATGGTTTGTCCAGCCACCTGTTGGCAAGATTGGCATCAGTACCATTCAGGAGGAATTGCATATGGCGTTCGCTTGCAGTGACTGGGGACTCAGTATCGAGACAGACAACGAATGCACAGCAGTCGATAGCCGCAAGTGTTTCGCTGTTGGCTGGTTGTTTTGCAAGCTCAGCGTGCCTCTGAGCCCAGGACTGCCGATCATCGGCAGTAAAACTGCTAACTGCTGGTAGGGATTCTTGTGAGGTATTGATGATATTCTGGAACGTCTGATAGAGGGCAGACGTCTGCACCACCTCATGCGCTTCTGGGAAAGTTATTTGGAAGATGTGGCCGCGCCGCAACACGATGATATTGCGATTGAAATCGAAGCGCTTCACGGCGTCCACAACAGAGCCCGGTTTCCGGATTGCATGGAATAGCCATTTCCGATACGTACTGTCGATGGGAGAACCATGTAGCTCGTCAAGGGCCAATTTGCCGGCTTGCAGTCGACGTAAGTACTCAATAGTCGCTTTCGTGAGCAGCGCAGCACGCACAAGTTGTGAGTTTGAGCTAGGCGGCGCCAAAGATAGCGGATGGACCAATGAGAATGTGCTATAATTCTGGAGAGGCTCGCGACGCTGGCGATATACTTGACGCTCGTAGAGATCGACGGCTTGAGTTTCTGTTATGGCGTCCAGTCTTTTGTCCAGAGACGCGGCGTGTTCTCCCAGAAATTCTTGGATGAGCCTAGATGTAGTTTTTTGTTCTTCGACAGAAGCGATAGCAGCTCTCGAAGCCTCAAAAAGTCGCAATACATCGTGGAATACAGGGCGCGGAAAGGCAGACAGTTCCACAGCCGATTTGTTCTGAGACTGCTTTGCCGTGATGGAAGCCGTTAAATGCTCCACCGTTGGGTTCGAATAGATCGTTGACATTGCAAGATCTGGACGGCGCAGACCTCGTCGTAGTCGCCTGATGAGCTGAAGCGCCATGAGCGAGTCCATTCCACTCTCGAAAAAATTGCTCGTAACAGCGGAATCGCCCAGGTGTGTGTCAGTGCCATGGAGGACAGATCGGACACAATCGCGGACAAATATATCAACACTTTGTGCATCGTTGGGGTCCAGATAGCCATCGCTGGAACCAAAGTATGCATCACTAGAGTCCTCGTCGGTTGCATTCTCTCCATCCGCCGTGGTCTCAGCGTTGGTGTATAGCCTCTCGATCACATCACTGTATTGCTCGACGTTGCTAGCCCGTTGAAGTGTGCCTTTCCCGGCGCGGATCATAGGTCGATCCACGATGGCAATAAATGACTTGTGGACCCTTGCGTGAGCCGGCGTAACTGCATTTGCCTCCTGAACACTCGGCCATATACGCTCGATCAGCGCCGCCTGCTCCGTTATGCTCAGTGGTCCATGTCCAACTTCGGTCAGCGAGGTTGGCTCAATCAATAATCCCGTTTGAAATTCTCGAGTGCCAACTACCAAGGCACTGGCCACCTCTCGGTTATGTGCTGTAATATGCTGCTCCATTGAAACAGGATTTGTTTTTTCGCCGTTGAGCAAGACGATGATGTCGTCCGCACGACCTCGCCAGCACCACGTGTGAGGAACCGTGGGGTGAGGCTGGAATATATCTTTCGTGCGATATTCGACCAAGTCCTCCTGGCCTTTAACAGTGAAAGCCGCTTGTGGGAGGCTCTTGTCCTGGCGGATGACCAACTCGTACAGATTTTCGGAGACGATATAATCATCAAAAGTAGCTCCGACAGACGGGTGGAAGCGAATATAGCGCCAGTCAGTTGGCCCGAGACTCGTCGACACTAGCTGGTGCGGGATGCCAACCTCTGAGGCACCCCACCAGCATCGCAAAGGAATGGATGCCGCTACAATATCACCCACTGCTTGTGGCAAATCGCCGCCAATATATAGAATCAGCTTGAGCTGTATCGCACAATACGCGAGCAGGCTCGGGTTCTCGGCCAGGTCGGCGACAACAGACGGTACGAGAATTGCAACCTCTGCTGGCGTTTGCTTAAGTGCCTCGACCAGACCATGAGCGGTGACGATTCCTACAGCCGCAGGTGCAATGGGCACGCAACCGAGGCCAATTGCCCAGTGTAGGTATTGCATCAAGCCAGCGCCCTGGATCATCATTGTGGTTAATACACGCGGACAACGCACACAGGGGATTGGGATTTGCGTTCTCACATGGAAAGATGGCACCGTGACCATAACCCGTTTACCCCAGATAAATTGGTCTACCGACCAAAGTTCATTCTCGGATGACACTGGAAAAGGTGATCGTGCGCCCTGAAAATGCCGAACAATATACTCCTGCCTCAAAATGAGAGGCTTGGGCAAGCCAGTCGAGCCTGAGGTATGTCTGTTTGTCCGCAAGCATTCTCCCGTATTAGCATTTGAAATGGTGCTGGACTTGCTGAGATTCCTTTCCAATTCAGTCTTCAGACGGTTGGACTAGCACTTACATTATAAATAACGGATCCAGAACTCCTTCTGGGAACTTACTTGTGAATGTAAATTCCGTGGCTGAGTTATTGACGAGATCGTCGACGCTGGGTACAGAAAGATGGCGGGCGTGGACAGCCTTGATCAAAGGCGCGATGGTTGCTGCTGAGAAAGCTGCATCTGCCGTTATCAACGTCTCGCACTTCAGCTGTTCGAATAATGCCTTCTGAGCTGCGAGACTGTTACGAGGTGATGTCAAGAAGATCTTGACATGTATACATTAGCCAGTGCAAGTTCGTTCTTGGATTTAATCAGAGAATATAGACGAGAACCCACGGTATAACCGGCTTTGACGGCAGCTATGATCAAAGCCGTCAAGCGCACATCATTCGGCCCCATATAGGCCAAGACGTATTGCTCATTCACGGTTCTCGCTTCCGCAGGAGACCTGGGAGGCGGTCCTATAGACTTGGTGATCCACCATGCCAGATTGTTGATAATATTCGCAAGCTGGCTGTATGTGATGGTGCAGAACCCGGCATCATACGAGTCAGGGGCAATCGGCCACAGTCCATACGCGGCATCAGGCCGTTCTCTGGCCAGCTTATCGACCAGTTTGGGTATCAAATCTGGCTCTGAATATTTGGAAGTTGTGATTATGTCTGTGGCAGCCATAGCGAGAAAATAGTTTGAAAACGAAAACGAACGAGAAGCAGAAATGAATGACTGAAAACAGGTTGTTTATAATCAGGTGGGACAAAAGCAAATATATGATCGGAGCACCAGTACTACGAAAGTTTTGATCACTAGCAGTCCTGAGATATCTCGTAAGTGGACCAAACAATGTCAACCGAGTTGTAGATCAAGAAGTCTACATTGTGCTTTGCATTGAGGCCTGAGGACTATAACTTATGTGTCCGTACTCAAGCTCCCATCTACAATGACCATATTTCATCGTATTCACGTTAGGATCCCGTGTAGCATGTCTTTTTGTTGTCTTTTTGGACGACTGCCGTTGGTTACAAGATTCACATGGAATGAGCCAATAGTGTGGCTATCTGTGCAGCTCGAGAAACCAACGCGAGGAACCAACATGCATGATCGGGGTGGGCCAACGCAACATCAACGAGGTTGGCTGGTCGTCGCACCCAAGAAGTATTCTTTGCCTTATCTCAAATTTGATTACAGTTTTCATGACGTGTACTCTTGGCCTTTCAACGGAATAATATTGAGCGGGTGTGCGCCAGATTATCTTCTTAGATGATGCCATGCTTTGTTTCTTCAAGTGCTTTTGAATTTCACCTAGCCTGGCTCGAGGCACAGCTAAACTTGACCTCATAACACTACCCTATTATCAATACCACTTCTATGTATTTGTTGTGCAGCGCAGAGTGACGTTCATGATGCGGGATATAAACTCTTCGGACTTGTCTCCTAAGGAAGCATCTGGCAAGCTGGAAGAGGCTTTCCAATCTGATGCCGTTTCCTCAGGAAATCTTGCGCCTTCTATACAATATCCCGACATGCCCAAGGCACCGGATGGAGGCTTGCAGGCCTGGCTTCAGGTGTTGGGTGGCTTTTTCATTTATTTCAATACATGGTACGCATCCCACCTTTTGCACATCTCGAGTAAGAAAGTCGTAGTCCTAATGCTTAGACACAACATCTAGGGGCTTAATGATCAGTTTTGGTGTTTTCCAAAGCTACTATGAAAATCATGTTTTGACAGACGTTTCCTCCTCAGCCATATCCTGGATCGGCACAATACAGGCCTTCTTCCTGATTGAGGTCGGTGTCATCACAGGCCCTTTGTATGATCGAGGCCGCCTGAGACTGATTCTTGCAACTGGCTTTGTCCTGCTTCCCCTCGGCATCATGATGGCCAGTATCTCCACAAGCTATTATGCGATCTTGCTCTCCATGGGCATATGCACGGGCATTGGTATGTGTGACAATGGCCTTTGACCCTAACCCTTAAGCCTTTATGTAAGCCGGACAAAGGGGTTTTTATAGCCTTTCTCTCAAACGTACTCTTTGAAAAAGGCTTTTTCCTCTTACAATACAGACAGACAATTCACTTTGATCTCAGATCAATCCTTTGGTTACTTGATGATAATTCCGTTGTTCTCAGGGCCATAAAGCCATTTACAGACGTCTCAAACGCGAAACAACGCGACAGTATGGGATGCATGTTCTTTCCGGGCATTACATCCATCAATACATACTTCAACACCAGACGCGGCTTGGCCAGCGGCGTAGCAGCAACGGGGAGTGGCGTGGGTGCTATTGTCTATCCTATCCTGCTGCGCGAGCTAATGCTTCATATTTCCTTTCCATGGGCTGTTCGAGTCGTTGGCTTCATAATCTTGGCAACATCCCTTATCCCCCTCCTCGTTATACGCCCGCTATGGCTACCTTCACACCGACGCAAACTAGTCGACATGACCATCTTCAAAGACCGAATTTACACCTTTTGGTCAATGGCAAATATCATTAGCTGGGTTGGTGTGCAGATCCCCATATTTTATGCTACGCTATACGCGACAGACATTGTGGGCGTATCTCAAGACAACGCCTTCTACATGTCTGCCGTTCTTGGCGCCGGCTCTCTGCCCGGGCGTCTGCTGACGGCCGTGGCAAGCGACCATTTTGGTCCTCTTTGGGTGTATGCTGCCACTTTTTCCTTTGCTGGTGTACTCGCGCTTGTGTGGATGAGGGTTACGACGTATGCTGGCCTTATTATCGTAATCTTGCTTTATGGCGCGGCATATGGCGGTATTTCCTCGCTACCACCGGCAGCTGTTGCGACACTGAGTCCCGACTTGAGTAGTCTGGGTACGAGAATTGGGACTTCGTTTTCGTTTGCGGGTATAGCTATACTCGTAGGTCCGCCAATTGCGGGCGCGATCAAGGGCAACTCGCATGGCTTTCAGGGTGCCTTTGGCTTTTCAGGAGCTGCAACGGTCGCAGGTAGTCTGGTCCTCTTCTTTGCTGCCTTTGTGCATCAGCGCAAGAAATCTGCTGCACAAACTAAGACATAGTCAAAAGGCTGTGGTAGCATCAAATGTTACTGAAATAGTGAGGGCCACCATGCGGAAGCATGCGGATACATGATTTATATGCTAGACCCAGCCGAGCTGGCCGCCACAGTTATTGGAGTACTGCTTTGCATCTGATATCACTTGATGATTGGAATTCTCGGCATCGAACAGGTATCTCATCTTTGAGCGGCTTCTGAGTTAGAGATACAGGTGCACTCAAGACTCGAAATTGTATCGAGGAAGCCGCTGGACATGAGAAGAGTATATGCTTTCATCCGAAATTGACGCCCTGTTTCAGGTCCTCTACGGGTCAATGACCTTTAGAAGAGATTTGTTAGATTCAGTCAACGATCAGAAGTGTCTCCAGTTTTCCAATATCCAATCAATGCTCAAGCTTCACCGCGACAGCTTGAACCGTCTTGCCACATGCATTACTAGAGACAGCTCACAGTGTACGCCGTGCATTATCGGACAGGAGATCGAACACATATACACTACGCCACAACTAGGTATATCTCTGTATATGCTATACGGGCTGGAAACTAAGTGCCTCGTATAGTTGCATGCTTGTCTTTCTTTACCATTATTTTCACTGATCGAGGCCTTCTCCCCCAGCAAGGACTTGTGATCCCGGGCCGGTGGCTGATAGTCTTGCTACAGAGGGTCTGTCATTGAAGCAGTTTGATACTTGCATCAATACTGTACTTGCAAGTCAATCTTGACGCAGCCGCAGCAGTATGACATTTATTGCTGAGCTAAGCGAGGCTGACCACATGCGGTGAGGCTCATGCACATACTGCAGTAACCGGTTGTAGATACATGGGTGGACTGGCAAAAGGATTGTATTTATACGAAGTCTACGATCTATCATCTTACCTAAATGATAGGGTCCAGTCTACTATTGGCCGAAAATGGCAGGAATAATCATAAAAAGACCTCAAACGTGACAAACTCATCAGCACGGCGAACTGAGCCCATGTAAGTCATTGACCCCTCACTAGTACTGCTACAACAGATTGGAAAGCCTTTTTGCTGCCAAATTAGTCGGGAAAAGTTCTGAATGATAAGCTTTCTGTATCCGGGAGAAATATGGCATGATAACTTGATAGACAAACTTGGGGACCTAGCACTCTAGACGTTCAGAGCTGCTGTGTTCAGCTTCTCGGCTTGCCCGGCAGACGAGACGGATTCAACCAAGCCTTCCAATGCGTTCTGCAAATCTCACTTCATTTGATCAAATCATGCCGTACAAGGGCCGTCGGTCTTCATTTAGAGTCATCAGTATACGTGTCGTAGACTTGAGCTTGTGCTGGCCGAAAGCGGTCAAAAAGATTTTAGTTCCTAAGCAGTTGTACTTACCTGAACATCATATCCCAAATCCCGACTATACAGCTTACCCAGGCTTTCAAAGGCTGTGAAGCCACACTTGGTCTTGGCTTATTATTCCCTCTCAGTAGCATAAAATATACTGGTTTGTGATGTGGTATTCGAGAATCGAGTCATTTGACGACATGTGATGAACCGTTGAAGCACGACCACTCCATACTTATGCAAAAGACACAAACACTATGGAGTGTCTGAACTTGTAAACCACGTCTATATTGAGCGGTAAAACTAGTCAAGTTTCACAACGTGAGGCACAACTCGGTAGGATGGCGAACGCAAAGCCGATAAGACTGAAGGTGGTTACCGGTTTAGAACTCCGCTATTAAATGCGAGACGGGTTAATTTGAGACCAATATAGAATACATAGATCGAGGCTGGAGAACAAGAGTGCCGAGTTCTATTTTCCCGACACAGAATACCTTTGAGGCCCCTGCACATGCTTTTCAATTGTGCCTCCCACTTCAAACTTGGGCCGTTGAGAAATTTGCTCTGTTCGCCAGCTGAGTCCATATACAAATTCAAAGGACAATATCCCGGACGATATTTGTTTTTGTCGGTGTCTCATACAATGTATTTGAAGATAAAAAAAATCTTCTAGTATATCTTGTCAATACCTCAAGAATTCGAATCAGTTCAAGAATAATAAATCAAAAAGTATCATTATTTTGAATTTGACGGTTATCCTGAAGTTGGTCGGTCACCAAAACTTCCTCTTCGCAATACTTCTTGATATATGGCCAATCAAAGGAAGGAAGAGAAAAAAAAAAGGAAAAAAAAAAAACAGAGTAGTACTCAAAGTGTGAAGACTTTCTTGAAGAGAGGGGGGGGGGGGCAAAAGCTCTCCCATTTCTGGTCGAGCTTTGGCCTATTTTTACCCACGTTATTGTCAAAGCTCTGGGACGATGGCCAGATAGTGAAAGCCAGAGATACCGAGGTGCCAAATCTTGGAATCGCGTCAAGCTTAGGTGGTTGAGTCGAACAATAGAAACTCTCAGAGTGAGATGATGTAGACTTTGCATCAGCCAATCACACAACCCAAAAGCTATTTTTGCCTAGTTGTAGTTCTACTTCAGTAGAGTCATCTGAAGCCTGAATTGGGCATCCAAGAGCAATTCCATGGAATTGAAACAAAACTCGCTACGTATTAAAACTCATTAGTCACGTTGAGTATTTTAGAGATCCTCCGGACGGGAACTCACATATGCGTCTTCGGAGCGTAGAGCTAGCAAATCCAGACCGTAATATCAAAGACCTGGGTGGGTACTGGTAACAAGGTGGAATGAGAAAGAGTGAATGTCTATATGATCAGCTGAATAAAATCCGGATGCGGCAGAGAGGACGAGGACACGTTGTGAAGAATACTTGGAACCAACACTAGCATACTGATAATTGGACGGAAAGAGATAAAAGACCAGCAAGTCGGGCTCGATCTACAGCGCTGATCCCAGCATAGTATTTATCTTGTGACTCACGTTCAAAGTACACAAACTATATAAATAAGTCAGTGGTCCATCTGCTGTCCTCCATCACCTGTACGTTCCTCAGTCGTAACGGTGAGTATTATCCAATCTATCTGCAACAATCACCCACTACCCCTTTACATTTGCAACCCTTCTCTTTCCATGCTGGGTTTTCGGTCCTCATCATCACATAATCACTCCCTAACATGGAAAGACAGCCAATGATGCGCCGTCGATATCGCGGACGGTCTGTGGTAGCACTATCACGATCTTGGTTGGCTGAAGCACTGAGGCCGATATTCGCAGTGGACTTGTCAAGGCTCGTCCATGAGAATATCGCTAATGGATTCTGTGGGAGGCATAAGATTTACGTCAGTATATTGGTAGACCAAATAAGCTGACGGTTTGTGGTTCAGAAGTCGTAACAAGAGATCATTGGCCTTGGCCTCACTTTGTTTTTTGGGATCATCATTACACACCAGGATCGATGGGCGAGAAGCACATCTCATGATGAGAAAAGCCAAGCAGGCCGAACGGCCTACAATGGCCCATGCCGCGATGACTATTGTCGTCTCAAGGCATTCTGAAGATGCGCTGACCCGACATGTGTCGAGAAACTCGTCAGGTATTGGATGTCGAAACGTGTGATGCTCGATGCAATGACATCAAGTGGCTGTCAATAGTGCCGAGACAGAAAGATGATGAGCAAAGGGGAAAAAGCAGATGAGATGCAGTGAAGGAGAGCGTCAATGGGTGCATCATGGCACAGTGGTTGGTAATGGCCACAAGTTTATGTCTGATGAAAAGTGAAGAGAAGAAGATTTGGAACACAGTCAACGAGTCTGGCCGAAAGTCTAGATTACATAGATGTATGGCAACCCGAGGGCTGTTTATCCTTCCATCCTTACTGATTTTGGTTTGAACAGATTGGAAACAAGGACTTATTGTTGCCAGGGACAAAGTCGAACCTGCTACTCCGTGGCTAGGGGAGACAGCAATTTCTTTCTCTTGTAAGTCTGCTATCGTTGGGTCCTTGTATTAGAATTGTGCCATACACTTCCTATGTGAATATGCAACTGCCTTCTTTTCCAACCATGTAGCAAATTGTCTCTTGAGCTGTGTGAGAGTACACACTGCAGTCTATCGAAACTTGTGTAGTCAGTCCGAGCCTGCCATCGGCTCATATCGATATGTATGTATTTAGCTTCCAAACAAGCGTTATCTGCCAGTCGCATCCCAACGTAAATACATGATGCTATGTTCCATGCGTCACGCCTTTGGAAAGAATGACCGCGCTTGGTTACCATACCACAAATTCAGCCGGTCCAACTCCGGGGCACTGTTATCTGCAAGAACATTGATGGAACCTCATAGACACCGTTTTTGCTGTGGCATAGTAGGTATAATCGCAATACTATTGCAATATTGCAAGTTTTCACGTGGCGAGATAAATATATCAAGTTGAACGAAAGAAGACACATATACAGATCTTGAAGCATCTGTCTACCTGCGAGAAAGAAGAGAAATGGGAAAAGACCAAGGATGCAGAGACACACAAAGTTACTGAATTGCTCCTACCCTGCCTCACCTCCAAATGTCATCTTGCGAGCCCCTGACGTTATCCAAAGATACACCATGTAATACACGTGCACTGATTCCGACACCTTCGTCCCTTCTAGCATACAGCCAGAGAGTACTGCGCTGCCACAATTTCACACAACTTCAATCGGACGTACGATATGAGCCACAGCAATCACGATTCTCGATCTGACTCGTAAGCCAGCGACTCGGTTGTGTAGGGCAAGAGAGCGTGGGGACATGCTCCCCGGCTGAAGGAAAAGGGAAGTGCAGAAGTCGAAACGAAAGAGGCACATGATCTCGCCCGCAGCTCATTCATATTTGTAAACTGGCCGCCTCTGAAGTGTGATCCTCAGTCAGAATCTCTGATCGATTATGTCTGCGCTGTTGTAGACTTGGAAGGCACTCACATCTTGTTCACCTATTCAGTAAATTAGAGCATTGCTGGTCCTTGGAAGCCGACGTGGAAGTGCTGTTGACGTAAGTATGCTTGATAAAAAAGTTGTGTGACAATCTGTAACAGCCAGTACTCTGCAAAGTATGCACTGAATGCATGATATTTACGAAAGCTCCAGCAGTTTTGTGCCATTGGCACTTTTCCTTGTGATTTTTCACGATGCCCGTGTCATGATTAGCAGGCTGCCAGCACTTTGGAATATCTGCACTTCGTAGTCACAGGGAGTTGCACAATTGAGAATTCGATTAGAATCTCACGATGAATTTGAGTTGCAAGCTTGAACATTTACATTAAAACATCTGAGGTCCAACAGTGAGAAAGAGGTGGAACAGACGACGTTGGTAAGTGATCCGTGCCGAGTACGGTTTAGTTTAATATCATATGCACGTTATCCAACAAGCTGCGACCCACTTACAAGCCAATACTTGAGACGCATGACTCCTGCATAGCCGCCTCAGCCCTGAAGACACAGAGATCAGCTATCTAGGGCGCGCATCGACAACAGTGGCCTTCGCTCTTATCTCCAGACAAGTGTAGCAGACTACGAAGCATGTTTGCTTGATCGTCAAAACCAGACCCTCAGCCCTCTTCGAGGCTGCCTCGACTTTGAGACAGAGGGTGTGGAAGGGGCCACAGAGGCAAGGCTGATTCAGCAACAGTGATGATTTAGCACACGCGAGGGCTACTTGTAGATAGCTTCCTTCTCAAGACACGCCGCAATACAAGTACGATACTAACGCTACCCACTTCTACGGTGACAGAGGGGTGATTTCACATTGACTTGTTCTATTCTATAAAAAGACTGAAAGCATACGCGCATATATTGCCCAGGTGATTTGGTTATCCCCGGGGCTTGCGCTGCGACAAGCTGACAGCCAGGTTACATCGAAGCGTCGTAGACCCAGCGCGCCAAATCGTCCAGGGGTTCAGGATTATGAACGGAGCACATCTGATCAATACGCAGCAACACTTTCGCTAATTGACCGACCTTCTCCCAGCCAGAGGATGCTAGTGAAGCCCTCAGACCTATCATTTTGGATGCGCAACCATGGACGACGACACTCACTCTCAAAGCCTGCTGCAGTCCGTGCTTGGGTTATTCGCTCGGAAACGACCGCAAAGGTCAGCAAAGCCTGCATCACTGGAATGGCGGAAACGCGAGGCCTGGTTGCGCGCGGATGCGTTTCTGCAATGCGATGGTGTCGGCGAAGCCGACCCAGAGAGCGTTGCAAGGACTCTGCGCGCATTTGAACATCTTGTTCAAGACGACTCGGACCGAGAGACGGACCGCGTAGGTGTTATTGATATACAGCAACCTTCATTCTTTCGGTCTGCTGGCCTCTCCATCCTTGCCTACTAACGATAAACTCGCGGAGCAGGCCTTCCAACCCGGACCTGAGCGGTATCCGAAGCTTCGCCGCATGATCGAGATCCCGAATCGGGATCCGCTTGTCGACCCAGGTACTGTCGTGCGCGTCAGTAAACGGAGACGAGAATGCGATGATGCCATTCAGGAACTTTTGCTTTTGGAACAGGAGAGCAAGAAGCGCCGAGTTCTGCCTCGTGAAGAGGCAACTCATGGGACCAATCTCGAGGATCCGGATGCCGACTTCGCCGTGTTGATGAGGAGACATTTGGTGTCCTTGGACAATGCGTTGCGAAGGCACTGGGTTTGCGTTTGCCGCAAGTGCTCAGGTTTGAGCGTGAGACTGTCGCTGCCACAACACAAAAAGGACCTCGAGGCTGAGGCGAGTTTCGAAGTATTCTTCGGCGTGCGGTCCGTACCTGCAACTGCATTGCAAGAAGCTCGCATCACGGTCAAGTAAGCTCTCAAAGCTCTGTGCCATGACTTCTATTTCCTAACAATGTCGGTACAGAGACCTACGCAACAGTACACTGAGGCGCGCATCTGAACCTGCAATTAGCAGCTCACCCGGCTTTGCGCATATATGTCAAAGCATCACCGAGTCTCTCGGTCAGCGAAATTGCTTACATTTCGCTCTCGAGGATGGGATCTTTCAGAGGCTTCGCCCGCAACCAAAGACGTTTGGTAGTGACCGAATGTCTCGGACAGTATCCTTGTCGGCATTGTTCAATCGCCAGCAAGAATTACTTCGTGGTGAATCGGTACTGCCACTGAAGGGGAAGCGAGTCTTGGCTGTTACACTGGCTTCAGCACTCCTCCCTTTCCTGGAGACACCGTGGCTACAGTTTTCCTTCGATCACTCGAAGATCCATTTTGTTGAGCCGCGGCAGGATGGAGAGCTACCCGATATCACGAAACCTTTCCTGGCTCTCGCGCATGTTCCAGCCATCTCAGCCCGCAGTGCAGACACCAGAGATAGCTCTGACGCCTCGAAACACATGGTGCATCCCAACGCCAGTGTGCTCGCACTAGGCATACTTTTGTGCGAGCTTCACTACTGCACACCTGTGGAGCTAATGGCAAAGGACCCGCATGCTGCCAGGAACATAAATGATGATTTTTATACCTGTCTCGATAAGCTTCAGACTTTGGAAGACGACGCTGGCGTGGATTACTATCTTGCTACAAAGGCTTGTCTGACTGGAGAATACTATCCTCTTGGACAGCATGCTGATTTCGAGGATGTCAGCGTACAGCGGCTCTTTTACCAAAACGTCGTCAAAAGACTGGAGGCCGTGATATTCAAGGCATGGGGCATTCGATTAGAGAACCTGGCTTCATTCAATTCTCGGCAAAATGAATCCTGCTGGGGCTCTATCGGTCGAGAAGTTGTCCGCCTCCACACAGACAAGGTCGACGCCTCTCATGTAAACAATACAGCAAGGGCAGCTCCGCATCGTTCAATGTCTGAGATCACGCCTGTGAGCCATGCATCCCTCCACTCAGACATCGTCCTACAGATGTCGGCACAACCTTCAGGATCGCAAGCCCACGAGAGCCTCGCCGAGCCTTCAGAGAAGAGCTTGTATTTTTTCGATGCAAGTCACCAGAGCGGCCCTGAACAAGAGTGAGACGTTTCCTATTGGCTATAAGACTTCATCGTATTAACGCTTTGCCAGGAATCCACTTTCGGAAAAATGGATGGACAATTTGCTGTCCTCAATCTATCCATATGTTGACCTTGTTCCAGACTTTGCTGAACCGGTGCGGATAGCAATTCTGGACTCCGGATTCGACCCTGAAAACCCATTCCTGATCGAGGACCAACAACTAGCCAACCCACAAATTAAGGAAGCGCGAAGTTTCGTACATGGAACAGCACCGCACGATATTCGAGACGAGATTGGGCATGGCACTCATGCTCTTGGTCTCCTCCTCAAAGTTGCCCCATGCGCTGAGATTTATGTCGCCAGAATTGCACGACGAGAAACTCTAGATCCTAGTACCTATGGTGACATTGCAAAGGCAAGGCTGTCGCGATACCAGAATAGAACAGGCTTTTTGGACTAAGCTAATGACCCGTGCAGGCCATCGATCACGCAGTTAAGGAATGGAAAGTGGACATTATATCAATGTCATTCGGGATTCGTGAATACAACGAGCTTATGAGCACAGCTATATCTAATGCACTGAACAAGCGGACATTGTTGTTCGCGGCAGCATCGAATGATGGAGCAAATCTTGGCAGGGCTTTTCCAGCTCAATATCCCAGCGTCTTTTGTATACACTCAACCGATGGAAATGGCAATCCGTCCAATTTCAACCCTACAGCAAGCGAAACGGACGTCAACTTCAGTCTACTTGGGGAACATGTCTCCTCTCACTGGCCAGCCGGCGTGAATGGACACGATCAGACCGTCAATGTCATGTCAGGAACATCGGTTGCAACACCGATCGCCGCTGGTCTGGCCGCTTCGGTCCTGTCTTTTGTTCGGCAGCAAGATCAGCACACTGCTGTAGAAAGTGAAAGGCTGGGGCCGTGGCTAAAAAGGGACAATTCCATGGATGCAGTCTTCAAGAGTATGGTCAGACGCAGGCGGGGAGTAGGCTATGACTACATCACGCCTCATGTGCTCTTCGATAGCGATTCGACAAGAGGGGATGTTTACAGGAAAATCAAGGATATCAAGAGGAATATGTACAAATACTAGTAGAAACCCCGGAATGGTTTATTCAACCTCTAATCACATATGATTCACTAATGTCTATCTCAGTTATAGTCTAAGATTCGTCTAGTATTATTTATGATTTAAGCGGGAACGCAATAGACGTTGCCGTTTTCAGCAACGTCAGGCACAAGCTCAGCAGTCTTGATTCTAGCTCCATTCACGTCCTCAACCAAAACACATTCGTCGTCATCTCTTTTCCCGCCAACGGTCATAAAGGCGCCCTTGTTGTACTCTTCAAGCTTCAGTCTCCGCCCAAACCTGAGCTTCTTCACTCGGAACGCAAACACAAATTCCGACTCGCGATTGGACTCCGTTGCATCATTCGTCGCGTGAGTCCAGTGGCCTTTTGGGCCAAATGTTGTGCCCAGCGCGGCCACATCGATGCCAACGTTCCCCTTGACCGTCGTGCTGTGTGAAGTCGAATATTTGATCTTGGCGCCCTTGACAAGCTTTAAGCCTGTGACGATGAAGAGCTCGCTGACCAGTGCAAACTTCTGCCTAGGTTCTCTCAGCCATGTCTGCACGGCTGGTGCTTTGACGGACTGTTCCACGTATTCCTGGGTCGGCTCGAACGCTAGCGTCGTCACGGTGTCGAAAGCGAACACATTTGTGGTTTTGTCCGAATGCTCGACGTTCACCTCGGGACCAAGGGGCAGTCCACCGGTAGCCAGCTGCAGGAATTGGGCATAGACACCCAAACCGAGTCCTTTCTCCGTTGAAACAGTCTTCTTCCAGTCGGTTTCCACGACAGGTGGCAATGCATCAGCCACGGCAACAACGCTCGCTCTGTTCAGAGGGTATTGCGGTGCTGAAATGGAGCGAATTATAGACCCAAGCCATAGCGGGCCCGTTGGTGGTGGGGAGATGAACTCGGATATCGGACACAGAAAATATGTCTTGGTAATGGACATGGCTACAGGATTCTGGTTCAAATGCCGGGCTTTCCTCAGGACCAAGCAGAATGAGAGTGCAAAAGTTATTCAAGTGCCCCTTGTCGGAATCCTTCGACAGGCGCTTTCTTCTCATTTCCAATGTCACCTTGCCAGACCGGCCAGGCTTGCAGGCCAATCATGTTGATCTGATAGCAGCCGACAACGAGTGGTCTGAGGCGGGGTATGAACTCGTAATTCGGTAGCACCCAAGATATATGCTGCTTGCACATTGTCTGGCTTATAGGAATTATGCAACAATCTCATGGCCTCAGTCGCGATTGCTCACCCACGGCCCTTGGAACGTCCTTTGCATGCAGAGGCCAGGACCGGCTTCCTGGATCTTTGCCGCACTTAGAAGGACTTGCGACCGCCCGCGCCGGGCCTTGTCACCATGGAAAGTCTTGAGTGCGAGGACGTCTTCCTCCAACATGATCTTAGCCCGACCATCGCAGAGCATGCAACACAATGCCAGTCTCTTTTCAACAAGTACATGGTCATGCCTGGAATCGTGCCAGATCCTTCCATCATGGATGACCAGCTGGCGCGTTTTTCTCTATGGTCATCAAACATGGATGTTTATGGGCCGCTCAATGTCTCGCTGGACTACAGACTCCGATTCAGTCCCACAGCCGCAGAGATCATACATCAACTCCTGGATATCATTTGCGATACCTTGTTGTCTTGTGAGTATATTCCGTATCACACTTGGATGGATGAGAGATCAAGGTTAATGGAAGAGTCTCGACAACAGTGAAGCTAATCGACGACCGGCCACCACAAATTTCGAGTAGGAAGAGACAACGCATTTCAGTACGTGACGATTCGAGAGTCACGAGAAGAGTCGCCGAAGACGCAAGTGACTCTGAGAGCGATGTCGATCCAGCAGAAGAGAACATCTTGAAGATCACTGAGACAATCGGCGGAACATTGACACGGCTCTTCCGACTATCCAACGCCGTTCGAAAGTCCGCCAAAGCCAACCGGGCTCGCAAGATCGAAAGATACAGAGACGATGAAGAGGCAAATAAGGCCATTGAAGAATTGCGTCTCTACACCAAATGCTATATTGAGTTCCGATTTCCGCAGGCGCCGGAGGCCCTCTGCTCGGCATTAATCGAAGCCAACGCGCTCCGACTTCGACGGCTATATTATCAGCGCTCCCATCGAAGGCGCATTGATCTGAGTGTACAGGGTCCGGAGACGCCTCCGCCTGTTGTTCAACTCCCCAGAATAACAGGAAGTGCGGCGGCTGTACGATTTGCCCCGAACGTGCTGCCGAAGCCTGCCACGACCACCAAAACGCCGACCCTTTCGCCGGCACCAGCAACGAATGCAACTACTGCTCGACAAACGGCTGTTGCGGCCTTCTACGCCAAATCCGCAACTGAGGTTCCCCAGGCCAGATCTGTTCTCGTCAACAATAAGTTATCGTTTCCTCCCGTACCGCCGACGCAGGAGTGCCCATATTGCGGCGTCATTGTTGAGTTCAAGAACACTGCAAGATCGTTGCTGTGGCAGTAAGCAGGTCATTCCTGTCTTTTGATCGGAACATATGGCTAACATGTACCAGAAATCATGTCATCGGCGACCTGGAGCCTTTTCTTTGTGTTTTCTCGCACTGCCTGGAACGTGGTAGTGGGCACGGGACCAGTCCTCTGACATTCGAAACGTCGAAAGCTTGGTCCAGCCACATGCAGACTGCTCATGGGCATACATGGGAGTGCAGAGCCCCTTCTCACGATCCGATCGTCTTTGACCAAGAGATAGAGTACCAGGAGCATTCCATCAAGGAGCACGGCGTGCCTCAATCGCACGCCGGGACCCTCAGCAACGCCGCACGGCGGCCAGTCCTCGACAGGGTGCTGGAGTGTCCTTTTGGCGACGATTTCCAACCGTCGGGAAAGGTCGAACCTAGCGGCACAGTCTTCTCAAGTGAAGCTCTTCAGTCACACGTCGCCGGTCATATGAAGGAAATTGCTCTGCTTGTACTGCAAAAACTTCCCCACGATGGTGACGAGAACGTGGAGAACGTCGATAGCGACCAACCGTTGGAAGATGATGGGCCGGCCGGGGCTCTGGGAATTACACGTGCATCCATGTACAGCGTACTGGAGGACGAGAACCTGGATTTCCAAGACAATGATGCTGAGGCTGCAAGCGACAATATGGGACACCGCGAAGAGGACATCAGTGCACGGGTGACACTTCTCGACCTGGCGGACAAAGACGACTTGGGCATGACGACGCTTCACCACGCGGTGCAGGCCGGCGATCTGGGCTTGGTCAAGTCCTTGGTCCAGAGCGGCGCAACTGTGAATGCCAGGGACGAAAATGGCCAAACGCCCCTACATTACGCTGCGGAGAGGGGCTTCATCGAGTGCATGAAAGTCTTGGTCGAGCACGGTGTGGATTTGCATATCATGGACAACTTTGGATTTTCTCCTTTTCTCTGGGCTGTGGTGGCTGGGCAAAAAGACGCCACTGCGAGACTGTTGTTCATGAACGCAGATGTTAATTCTTTTAGCGCGGATGGCAAGTCTGCGCTCGCTTGGGCAGCCAGTCTGGGATGGTCTCCGACCGCTCAAATGCTTGTTGAGCACCATGCCAGCATATCTGACACCCGGAATACGCAGCAGACTCTGCCTTTGGAAGAAGCGGCAGCTTCTGGCAATCTTCCTATTGTTCGACTGCTCCTTGAGTGTGGTGAGGATCCGAACCACCGTGATCGCGCTGGTTGGTCCGCGATACATTGGGCAGCAGAGGAGGGCCATTTGGAGATTGTGCGTTTATTGCTGCATGCTGGGGCCAATCCCAACGCTGTCAGCTCTTACGGAACGTCACCGTTGCACTGCGCTGCAAATGGGGGGCATGTTTCCATTGTGAAATTGCTCCTCCAACAGGAAGCCGACCCACTCAAGTCAACATGCCACGGCTGGACTGCACTACACCACGCCGCCTTCATGGGGCATTCCGACGTCGTCTATAGCCTCTTGGAAGACGACCGCATTCGAGCCAGTGCCTCTCAGCAGGACAACCATGGCTGGTCTGTTCTTCATTTGGCCATCCACAGTCGAGCTCTAGCCACCGTTCTTATCCTGCTCGACAGATCTGTCATTGCAGAGCCTCAGACCCTATTCGACGACAGCGGCCTCACTGCAGAAGACTGGCTGGATCGCGGGCCGACAAGTCATTCCCAGAAAGCCATCGGCAACTTAGCCTTCAGCAAGTCGCGGTGTTGCCGGGCCGTCACAAGTCTTCGCCAGGCTGTTGCCACAGGCAACGTCTCCATGATCAAACTTCTAGTCAAATTGGGTCACGACATCGATGGCATGGACTCTGGAAGGAGGACTGCGCTCTACTACGCCGCGAAAAAGCACATGCTTTCCATCATGGATCTGCTTCTTGAACTGGGCGCGGATCCCAACATTCTCCCTGCAGGGCGCAAGAACTGGGAGGAATTCATTTCATCTGGTGACGTTTTACTGCGGCTCAACCGAGCAGGATACTGCAAGCGAGATACCGACCCTGAGGTGGAGCGCCAAATTCGTCAGGCCCTCAGAGGACAAAGTCAGCCGTCTGCGCCGCATCGACCAACCTGCTTCGTATCGGACGAGTCGACTTTACTAATGCCGGACCAATCTGTCTCCCTTGGGCCGGATCAGCCGTCCTTATCTGAATCAGCTTCGTCAACGCCACCTTCTGGGTACCATGCAGCTTCAAGAATAGCGACACGTTCGCCAGCGCCCACTCATCAAACAAACGACAATAAGCGCAAGACGAGGTCAGGCCGGACCGATTGGTTGAAACGGCTCATAGGTGGGAGGTAGCTGCCTCGGTCCCTAAAGGCGAGAGTGATGCGTGACAGAATGATGACTGTGGGTTGTACCGGCCGTAAAGTTTGACAACTATATTGGGGATGTGACAGACTCTTGTCCAAGTATAGCAGCGGCTTCGATCCAGTTGATTCGAAACTTGCGGATAGCGAGACGCCTGAGCAAGAAAAAAAGAAAGAAAACCCCCCCCCCCAAAAAAAACCCCCCAAACAAACAAATCTGGCGCTCATGGCTGTGAACAAAGGTAAAAGGTACATATAGACGCTTTCCGTGTAAAAGAATATCCTTCGACTGGAAGCTTTTCTAACCTGATCTCAAAGGCACACTCAAAGCACAATTGTGACAACAGGCTCAAATTTTCCTCGTGACTTAGCTTTGCCAGTTCTCAAGCTGGAGTATTGCGCAACACTTTATCAGCCAAGGATGCGATTCATTATATGTCCGACTCTCGGTAGGGACTGCAGATGCTGTTCCACCCTTTGTCTCGGTGCGCCCCTAGGTAATGTCAAACCATACTGCTTCCCAATGATCAGACACTCCACAAAAGTCTTGCAAGCCCTCTTCTGCAGCGATCCCGGAGGTTGCTTAACTATCAATGCTCCTAACTCCTCTGGGATGGCCTCACCAACCAGCCACCGGTGAGCAATGGCATTCTCCTGACAGAGAATCAAGCATGCTGCTGAGGGTAGGTTGAGAAAGCGATCCTGGCCGTTCTCTTGAGCCTGCTGGGCGAAGTTGAAAATACTGGTCAGAAAGAGACGTAACCTGGCAAGGTCGCGATTTTCACTGATGACGGACAGCTCATTGGCGCACGCTTGGTTCGCATCGCTGAACAATTCAACCTCGTAACTGCTTCCGATGTACCCTTCGAAGAACTCCGCTACGACCCGGGAGAAATAATCGATCGGCCTTGGTTCCTGTTTGTTTATCATGGCGAAATGGCCCGTCATAAGGAGCGCCGTCCGAAGCACGTTCTCTTCCCGGTTTCCATTCCGAACACAGCCGTCAAAGTCGCTCAAAAACTCGCGGATGCCGAAGTGGAAGAACTCCAACGCGTCCCTGTCGCAGGCAATGGCAGCCCAGTCTGAAATTGCCGCCGCCGTGATGGCATCTCCTTCTCTCCATCCGTGTCGGATAGCCGCGAGTTTCGTTTCCATGCCAGTAAAGACCGTAATGGCCAGCAGTGCCTGAAGATCTCTAGGCGCGACCTTCTGCAAGATTTGCGTTGGCAGGTCGCCCATGGCCTTCAGCCTCTTTGGATTTCTGGAGTCAATTAGCCCCAGGAAGAACACATGGTACAGTTTCGCCCATTCTCGCAATTCGTCCGTTTTGTTCTCTTGGACGAGCTCCTGCAGTACAGACAGACTGTCCCAGCGATTCAAGGCCACAAACTTGAGATAGATGGACATCATTGCAAGAACGAGGGGAAAGCGAAGAGAAAGACCCAGTCCTTTCATGACCAGATCGACAAATTGCGACGAACGCTTGAAGCGTGCGAGAAAGACCTGATCCTGCAGTCCAAGTAACTCCTTCACCCGCTCGTCCACCGGGTCCGTGGGTTCCCTCAGGGAGGCAACTCCCAGAAGAGCTGGCAATTTGTCCACGCGCGCTCCATGCTCAAGTAATTCCTGCGTCATTTCTTTCGAATTCGCCAGAATGGCTCGCATCAACGGCGTGTCCGTGTCGCCATGCTCCGCCTTGGCCTCGAGATGGGCGCCGTGTTCCAGCAGCAGAGGCACAACATCCCTGTGCTGTCCGGTGACCGCGATGTGGAGTGCCGTCAACATGCTTCGGTCTTTGAAATTGACACGCGCACCATGCTCAAGCAGCAGTTCCACCATTTCTCGATGACCTTGGTTGACGGCCCAAGACAGCGGCGTCCTGCCGTAGTTGTCCTTTCGCGAAATGAGGCGTGCATGCTTGCTTATCAACAACTTGGCCCAGGGTACGTTGCCAAAGTATGCCGCGAGATGCAAGAGCGTGAAGGAGGGCGGGCTTCCGCCGTTCTTCTCCTGCTTCCAGTAGGCTTTCCACCATTCGTCCCGGATCGGAGAGTCGACTCGAAAGAATGGACGTGAGAACTCGGAAGGTGCATCGATTACATGCATGGCGTGGTGGAAATGCACCGGCCAATACTGGCTGGCATAGGACAAGAAGGGATCGTGGCCAGACATTTCGTGAGTCCTTCCCGGAGATCCGTATCCGCGTTCAACGTGTGCTAAACAGGTCTGCATGAGAGTCCTGTGGGTTTCCTGGCCCATATGGAACATGTTGATCCCTTTGACATTTACTTGGTCGCTCTGAAAGAACTCCTTTGCCGATTCGTGAACCAGGTTGACAACATCTCCTTCGACCTTCACAAGCAACCCGCCGAGCCGGAGCTGATTTTTGGTTATCTGTGCTACTGGAAGAGTACTAGTCGTCTTGATCTCCGCGGCCACGGTCAATTCTTCCAGTGTGAGGGGCCGAGCAGCGAGAACGACCCATTGAAGAATGGGAACCAATGCATCCTTGTCGCCGATCTGCTGAAGAAGTCGCTGATATATCCCACCGAGGCCTTTGGGAATATGGCGGAGAATTTCATTGATTTCGCTCCAACTCCTGCCCTGAAGCTCATTGGCAACAAATCCAACCCATAGAAAAGTCCCATCAGCGCCAGCCAGCAATGTCTGTTGCACCTGCGCGACCATCTCTGCGGAAAGATTTTGCTCGGATGCCAGTTCGGCAACTTTGGCGAAGATGTATCTCTCGACATCATGCGAAGTTTCCGTGTCGGAGGTGTCCAACTGGATCTGTTGAAATTGGCCAAGTTTGCTTTCCAAAACAGTCGGCTGAGGCCGGGAGAGGATAATGAGCTTCAGTCGTGGCCCTCGCCCTGCTTTTTCCCCAGACGTAGACAAGTAATTCCCAACGGCATCGAGAAGTTGCCCGAGTGACTCTTTCTCGCATTCATCCAACCCGTCCAGAACACAGACCACCTGGGGAGACGTACTCTGCTCAAGCAGGGTCAGGAAAACCCTCCACAACGAGGCAAAACTGGAAATGGTGTACTTGGTTGTTTCCATTCCTTCGAAGGAATTCTTAACGTCTTTGGCCAGATGCGGATGGAGGTCGATCCATTGATGTAGGATACCTCTCATGATGGTCAACGCGGTGTTCCGATTCTTGTCGCGATTACTGCAGAAGTAGTAGAGCAGAATATTGTCGGCTGCGTCAACTAGTGGCTGGAGAACCTCTGTCACATAGATCGCCAGCATGGTCTTCCCCTTTCCAGGGCCACCTGAGACCCAGAGGAGTGGGTGATTTGCATCTGTCAGCCACTCTTGATAATGAGGGTGCTGTATGAGCCATTCGCAAGTGCCGTCAACCCTGCGCCCTTTCAATGCAATGAGAGACTTCCGATCAACCTCGGGTCTTGTCAGAAGTAAGGCATCAAGGATGGGCGCGGCCTCGGCATATGAGTTTGTGGCCAGAGGTATCGTGTTGGACACCGTGGGTATGAAGGAGAGGATCTCTTTTGCATATGCTGCGGCAGTCGCTGCGGCGTAGGCGTGCCAGAGCCTGGACCTGTGCGAATCTGCGTAGTCGCAAATTCCTCGGATGACCAAGGACTGGGCCGCATTCCTCAGCCCAGTGGTCTCCGTCTCGAAACAGAGAATGCCATACTTGTGTGCGAACCTGTCCCGGGTCGCTCCGTGGCGCCTCAAATCACGGCTGACGGCAATCAGGCCATAATGGACTCTGGGATCCTGTACCTCGCGAGGAAGCCGAAATCGGATCCTATCCGGATCACAATGACTGCATCCGCTTTCTTCAGATTCGACGATGGTATGCTCATAGCTCGGCTCGAAGAGGACGTCTTGCTCTGCGCCCGGGTGCGCAAAGGTGACGGGGTCTTTCTGCACAATCTCGGAGACGTAGCGGCGCATCTGACTTTCATCAAAATTGGCGGCTGTCTCGGCCTTCCACATGGCCGTGACAAGCAACGGCGGCGGCTGGTCTAGCGCTCTACCGTGAACAGACTGATCTTCGGTTCGCTCCCCATTCACATCATACTGGACGACACCCGGCCGGCCGGGTGTCGACTGACTGACAACAACATCTCCAAGACGAATATCATCCTTTGTACCAGGCACTCCTCCCGCAATGCCGACTATGAGATTAAATCGCACAGATGTGTAGCTTGCATGCAACTGTGTGGCCACATCGGCCACCGACGTTGTACCATGCACCCCAGGATTCGGATACGCCACAACGACATTGTGGCCCTGAAGACTGCCCAGAATGTAGTTATTGTTGTCTGCTGAGTTCCGCTTCGGAGCAGGGTCTTCATGGACGCAATCAAGCGTCGTTTTGGCTGCGGCGACCTCTATAGGCAGTGTGCAAACCCATCCAACGGTGTAGTCGTCACGGGACGCCATCTCCGGCCAGGGCGCAGGTCAACAAATGGGAGACTCTAGGAACGTTGGTGCCGAAGGGCTGTGTTAGGTATGTCGAGGTTGCCTGGACTATCTGAACATTTTGTGGCCGAGTCTCATTGCCCGGAACACTGCGTGCATTGTTGTGAGCGAGCAAAGCAATCAATCAAGCCAGGAGTACAATGACAGACATGCGAGCGTTCTGCTTAAGCCTCAATATGGACGTGTGAGCGGACTGGCCTTGGGCCCACTCACACCTCAGAGTCCCAATACTATAATTATAATAATGACCCCTGGTGCAGAGGAACGCAGACAACACAGAATGTAGCCAATCAAAGTCTCAAGAATCCCGACCTGCACATGCAAACTGCTGCAGCATCAGACGCTTCCTGCCGTCACACATATGCGAGCCGCTGGCGCTTAGCAAAAATAGCCGTGAAGAAAAGGGCAGCCGTGCAAGAACTAAAGCGAGAGAAAAACCTCTTTCTTCATCTTATATTCCGACTGCGTCTCCAAAGCCGGCCTTCGCGCATTCCATTATCATCAGGCACGGCAGCAAATGGCATCCGAGCCCCGTCTACGAGTTCTTCCCCCGCCGCCAGAGGCGCATGAGCGGCCGGGAATGGAGTCTATCAGCGACTTCGTATCCAAGGCCGACAAGACAGGACGCCCAGTTCTTCTCTCGTTCGATGAGATGCCGGAATGGTTCCGACGTGAATCCAACCATTGGATTCTCCATGGCTATCGGCCTATCTCCGGCTCAACTCGCGCTTCGTTCGACAGTTGGTCGTATATCCACAACGAGTCGGTCAACATCTATTCTCACCTTATCCCGGCCGTGTTCTTCCTGCTCGGCGAGTGGTTCCTCCAGCAGCACCTTGCCAGCAGATACTCCGGGGTTACTGGCGCCGATTTCATCGCGTTCTCTATCTTTATGTTAACGGCTGTTACGTGCCTATCGTTATCTGCAACGTACCACACCTTAATGAACCACTCCCAACACGTGGAACATTTTTGCCTGCGACTGGATATGCTCGGAGTAGTGATTTTTATACTGGGCGACCTCGTCTTGGGAATATATATAATTTTCTGGTGTGAACCCTTACCACGTAATATCTACTGGTTTATGGTTAGTGAACCTCTATATAGACCGTTCTGATGGTTTTTTTTGTTTTTTTTTTGTTTTAATCAGACCCTATCCTCGAGCCTAACACTCTTTTCCTTGTTAACAGATTGGACTTTTCGGGACATTAACCATCTTTATGACAATGCATCCCAAGTTCCAGGGCTCAAAGTATCGCCTCTTCCGAGCATTGATGTTCGTGGCGACTGGCTTGTCTGGCGTTGCACCCTTGATCCATGGACTTAATATATTCGGTATATCGCAGATGATGAGAAAAGCCTTTCCTTATACTCTGGCCAAAGCAGGCTGCCTTTTATCTGGGACTTGGTTTTATGCAGTAAGTCTCCCAATGTTGTGTCGTTAGAGAGAAATTAACCCTGACACGTATGGTTCTGAAGACCAGATTCCCCGAAAGTCGATTTCCTGGCAAATTCGACCTATGGGGTTCTCATGCCATCTTTCACGTCCTGGTGGTCTGCGCCGCTGTAGTCCAATTGATGGGTTATCTGGATGCCTTTGACTATGCTCACGCGCATCTTACTTGCTCGTCTCTTTAAGTCATGTATGACGCGTATGGAATTTCTGGCCGCGGAGACGGGCTGCCAAACGCCGACTTGCGAGGGTGAAGAGAAGTACATGGTCCGATCGCTGTTAGACATGGCTGATACTTATCATAAACAACTATATTCGACGGCGTTATCCGAAGGGGGGCTTAGATCTGTTCTCTTTGTCTAGATCTATTTGAGGGTGTTAAATCCAAGGTTGCCAATGAGATTTGTATTTTGTTTGTTGCCGTCTTGCTCTCCAATAGTGACCGCAGAGAAGTCGTTCAGCGACCCTACAACAATGTGCGGAAATCTCCAAGATAGTCTGGCAAGAGCTTCATCTGTGACGGTAAAACGCCGATCTGATCTGTCATATAAGAGGAGAAAAAATATGTTCAGAAGGCAAAGAAAGAAGTACTACAAATGTGATTATGTATATATGTAATATGACCTGTCCCTGTGGGCTGCGGAAGGGTCTGTCTGTATGTGAGGAGCTGATTTATGGGTGAGCCCGTTACCTGTGCGCAATGTGAAGAGCCTGTACGCATTTGGCTTACCGTCTTATAGTATTGCATTTACCGAGTTGAAGTATTCTGTACGCATCACTTGCACTTTGATCTTTGAATCCTTTGGACGCGAGTTGCAGGTTCAAAAATATGAAATTAGTACCAGACTGTAGTAGCCTGTGATGTCAAATTGCTTGAATGCTTTCTGCAATACACAGTCCAAAGTCCTATAGTAAACGTTTACATATTATTATTTCTAACTATTAGGTATTTTTCTACGATAATTACCTGTTTCTCACCTTGTCGATTCAGGGTACCGTCTACCTGGTCCTCGTATTTTACCAAGAAGACTATTTAATCTACTTCTTTATTGCAAGTGTTGACCTGCTTCGGAGCGGATGATGCATTTATGTAGTCAATTCTTTTCTTTTCAACATTATCCTCCCCTCACCGCTTTCATATACTTTCTTCATCTCGACAAGGTGGTTTCAAATTTGAGCAAGCGCGAAGTAAAAGGTGAGTCGGGCCCGAGCTGATCACGATACCACGTTAACAAGGCCGGCACCGAGCATCTACACAAGGGCACACCTAATAACAGTGCGCTACCGGCCGCCGTATCTTGGCAAATCCATTGCTCGAGAGCTTCGCACGTCTGGCCACCCACCTCAGCCTGCGCCAACTCGATGGCCTGCTGCTGCGGCGGCGGCGGCGGCGAGGATGATGAGGTCGAGTCATTGACCAAGTTCTTGTTGGTATTGGTGTTCACCACATGCGCGCATGGCACGAGGTTTGCGTACGAGCAGAGAATGACAGCGCTCGTAAACAGACCCACGGACCGCAGCGGGTTGGCAATGCGCTGTTGGCCTGGCAAGAGACAGATTGGGTACCCCGTCGTGGCCGTCTCGCGCTCGTAGAGGCGCCGCAGCTGGGCGGCGTGCGTGACGGCGCGGCGGGCGTTGCGGCCTAGTGCCCAGAGGCGCAGACGCGTCCCGATGCCGACATTGTGGCAGTACTCGCAGCACTGGCCTGTTTCGAGCAGCGAGGTGTTGGCAACAATCATGAGCCGCAAGAGATGGTAAATTGTGAGGTTGATGATGGCTGTTGTGAGGAAAAGGGGGTTACTATTATTATTCGCGCCGTTGGCGGTAGTGGCGGCGTAATCTGGGGTAAAGAGGCCGGCCTCGAGGTTGTAGTTCATTTCCATGTGGCCGCGCAGGTCGAGCAGGTAGGCGGTCCATGTGGCCACAGCATCGGCTGCGTCCAGTGTCGGGCTCTTGTAGCTGCGATGGTCGTGATGGTGGGCCTCTTGGGCGACGTCCCAGATATCGCTGAGAAAGGCACAAAAGACGAGGTTGTAGTCTTCCATAAACAGCGACTTGGGCCGGGACAAGCTGGCGAGTCCGGCCTGCTTGAGCCCTTCGCGGAGGATGGTGCGAAAGGAGGTGCTATAGCGCCCTGCGGGCTCGTGCCAAAGAAGCATGCGCCGCTCCTCGGGGGTCGCTACGCGCCAGATGGTCTCGGACGCGGGGAAGTTGAAGCGCATTTCGGGCCACCTGAGCGTGGGTGCCTGGTTGAGGATGAGAGCGATGTACGCGTCAAGACGAAGAAAGTGCGCGGCCAGGCTGGTCGCACGAGAGAGAGACAGATGTCAATGACTTGTGCAGGGACAAGACCTTTTTTTTGGCTGAGGCAAACAGAGGGACGTACCGGTTAAAATGCTCGACCATGATCCATCGCTCGTCGGCTATATGAAAGATGTGCTCAATCTTGCACGTCGCCGAGAAGACGCCTGCCTGTCGCAAGTAGCCGCCGCACAGGCTCACACACACCACAGCCCATTGTGATGCTGCGGACGAGTTCTAGCTCACGGGTGTTTGGCAAGTTAGATGTCATGTCTGGAGAAAAGATGTCTGAAGAAAGAAGCAAGAGAGGGTCTGGGAAGCAAAAGGAGATACAACAAGGTCGCACATTTCCCGTGATGGCACACGCGCTCACCAGCCCGAGTGCCTGCAAGGTCTGCAAGGAGGACAGGGAGATGGTCGGTTCCATTGAAGGCATTGAGGAAGCGTCGGGTGCGTCGGCTGCCAGGCTCTGCATGAAGAGTTCAAAGATCTTGCTGATGTTGCCAGCATCCCAAGCAATCGCTCTGGAGATGCTCTGCTGTTGGATCCAGACCTTGACATGGGCCAGGGCCTGCACCAGCGCGGGAGCAGCCGTGTCTAGGCTGAGGGTGGGTGTGTGGAGGAGAGGCCAGAGCTTTGGGAGCAGAATCAGCACGTGGTACAGTCCTTGTGCTTCGAACCGCTCGCGTACCACTCTCGTTCTGTTTTTGCTTTTGCTTTCTTTTCTCTCTCACTTTTCTCAACAAGATAATACTGCCAGAAGAGAAAAGGCATACTCACCTCGTGGAACAAGGCCTCGAGTTGTCCGAGATTGCCTGGTTCTGGAGAGTGTATCGGTGCCATGTTGGGCATGTTTGAATAGTCAGGCATCAGCATCGTATCCAGCATCTCCTGATCGACGTGCTCCATCCAGGCCATGAAGTCTTCTTCGGCCGAGCCAAGGATACCACCCGCGGGCCCTGCTGCGGACGGGCTGCGCAAGGGCGGCACACGAGAAAAAGGCCCAGAGTCAGAGGCCACCGAGCGCGGGGTGGACCTGTGTATCTGCGTCTGTGTCTGTGTCTGGGCGGGTGGTTTGGGGCTGATGGTGCTCGTTGTTGCTGCGAGAGGTGTCCCGGGCGCGAGCCTGAAAAAGAGAGGCGACGGCGTCCGGGTCGACAGTGTTGGCTTTGGCAAAGTCTGCGAGGCCAGTGTGGAGGATGCCTGGGCCGGCGACTGGTCGTTGTCGTGGCTACTCGAGTGGCTGTCGAGAGATCTGGAGACGGCTGGCCGGAGCGGTGTCTGGGTCTCGTTCTCATTGCCATTGCCGTCCATCAGAGCATCATTCCAATCCTCCTCGCAGCTGGAATAGTCGCTCTCGTCGCCGCCCTGGCCATGTCCAAATAACAGGCCAGCCTCTGCCCGCATCTGCATCTGGCCCGCCTGCCCAGACTGCGTGTGGTGCGACGACGCGCCCGAAGCGTGCAGGCCACGACTGCCGCGCGACCACATGCTGGGCGAGCGGCGCACACAGGCGACGTTGCTGGCCTGGCAGGCCGAGCACGGGTCGTCGGCGTCGCAGCGGATCTTGCGCTGGCGGCAGCTCTCGCAGGCGCGCTGGATCCGCTTGGGGTTGTCGTCGGGCGGCACATTGTGCTGCAACACGTGACGGTGCAGAATGTCCTTGCGCACAAAGCTGCGGTCGCAAATGAAGCACTTGTGCGCGGCGGGCGTCGCGTCGTGGCTGCGGGCGTGGCGGTTGAGGTGCTCCCGGCGGCGGAACGTCTTGTTGCAGCCCGGGTGCCTGCACGCTATTCTCACCTCTTGTTCTCCTCCTCCTCGCCTTCCGCTTGGCGAAGCGGCGTCTCTGGGTGTGGGCTCCATGTCAATCGGCGATCGACCATCGACCATCGGGCAACTGTGGACCAAGAAGAGGAGGAGCGAGGGCGGAGCGGTCGGACGTGTGGCTGCTGGCTGGCAAGTCCCCAGGTATGTACCTTCTCTACTCTGTACTATGGCCGTCGCGTGGGCACACCTAGAAGGAAGTCGCCGTTGGGCGACTCGACTACGCAGACGAACGAGGCCTGATTGGGCCATGCAATGGCATCACTGGGCACTAAGCCGTGTCCGGCGACTGCATGAGGCTGCCATTGAAATGGAAATTGCCAAATCGAGAATCCAGCGTCGAGAAGCCATCACGAACCATAATAGCCATTCTCCTGGCTCCATCGAGATGCAGCAAAAGTGCGCAGCCCCTGCAGCGTCATGCACGGAACCTGCTCGGCTGCAGCCAGCCCAGACACGTAGCTGCAGAAGGTAGCCAACACCATCCGCGCCCCGGCGGCCTCGAGCACCTGGGGATCGTGCCAGACCTCGAAGGGCGAGCCCGCCGGGCCGCAGCCAACAGGACAGCACGAGAGCGACGTAGCCCGTCAGGTCCATGTGTTTGGAGATGAGGTACAAGGGCAACGGCGCCAGCGGACCGTGAGCTTCTGGTGGGATCCCCCATGCGGTGACAACTTGGGTGTACCGCCTGATCTTGCTGTTGGACCTGCTGTGTCTGCTGGACCTGTTGTTGCACTTGTTGTTTGGCGGCCGTTGGTGGACAGGGTAATGCGACTTGTTCCTGAGATGTTGCTAGCGAGAGCCTCGAGAGTCGCACTCTTGAAGACGTCGCGAACAGTAACAGGCAGACCAGCCTCCTTTTGGGCGCGGGCAACCAACTTCATAGCTGTCAAACAACTCGCCGCCCACGGCAAAGAAATAGGACTCGGCATCGATCCGGTCTCTGGGCAGGTTCAAGACCGAAGCGCAGAGGCCCAGAACCGCATCGAGCACGCCAAGCTCGACATTCTTCTTCTGTTCTTGTTTCTGCTGATTTGGACTCTGGCTCTGGCTCTGGCTCTGGCTCGAAGCCGACGACGTAATAGCCGGTACAACGGATCCCGTGCAGAGGCTTACAAGGATCTCGACGAGGCTCGTGTCAAAGGCGTACGAGAGGATCTGGCTGTCGCGGTGGCCGCTTTCAGTACCGGCTCCCTCCCGGAACCGCTGCTCAAGGCTCGGACGAAACTGCAAATGCTCTCTTGCGAAATGGCATTGCCTTTAGGGGTTGCGGTGGTGCCCGAGGTGAAGATCACATATGCAGAGCTTTCGGGATCGGTGGCATAGTCACTATGATGAAGAACCTCTTGGCTATCCTCCTGGCTGCTGCTGCTGCTGCTGCTGTTGGGGCCGAGATATCCAATAACAGCCTGGAGTTGCGAGGCAATGCGATTTGGCAGATGGCTGTCGTGCGTCTTGGAGGAGAAAATGGTCGGATCCCCCAAGACGGTGAGTTGATTGTTGGCCACTTGCACCACAATGGAACGCTTGTTAGCATGAGTGTCGTCAAGACTACCAGCAGTACCAGCCTCTTTGTCGTAAAAGAAACCCGTAATGAACCTGACACTGTCGCCCTGGAGGCGTCGCTCAGCAAGTGGGAAAACTGCTGACATGGCCCGTGGGTGTGGAACCTGTGACCGAATTTGCTTCCTTGGACCTTATCCAGGAACGCGCCAAGCTCAGGTTCGGGAGCGGTGGTGAGTTCCATGCTCTGGAAAGTGTGGAGGTCTTGCAGCGTTATGACTTCAGCCAGTGAGTAACGAGCCAGCAGGACCAGCCACGCCGCCCCCAGGATGGATGGCTCATGTGGTTGCTCCAGTGAACAGGTGAAGGATGAGCAGGCCTTGGGCCACCAGGCCCATTCGCCAGCATCGTTATGAAAGTCGTTGGTGCTGCTGAAACCGGACATGGTGTTGTTTGCTGCTGAGTGAATACAAAATCTCTTCAAAAGACTTGGACAGAATGTTGACTGCAAATACGGTACTGCTAAGTCATGTTCTTTCTCGTTGCCTTAAAGGATATCAGACTTTTCGGTCTGTCTCGGACACTTCACATGTATCTGTGAGTGAGAAGCTGCTGAGGCTTTCAATCACAGTCCATCAATCATTCCGGTGGGCTAGATGCCGGAATTATATGGCCAAGTTGGAACGTCACTGCTGCGGTAGCGGTTCCTTTCAGGCGGCCCGCCCGTTTCTTGTGAAGCCTGCTTCCGCGTCCATGGGATATTGACAATCTTGCACCAGTATCGTGATTCCTACATCATCTTGATGGGATGTTGGAGCGGATGGTATACTCGGATGTAACAATCGTGTACCAAGTCCAATAAATTTCAGGTTCAAACTTGTGTTCTCCCTGTTGCCTTCCCATGTGGAATGAGAGTCTACTACATATGACACTTTCCAGGTTCTGACTCTGTAAGTCATTGGCTGCATAGAGTCCCACTGGGCCGTATCCCATTTGAATCCGGACCATCCCACCTAGTTCCGAACCTGCGAATGCCCCCATCACAGATTGTATTCCCTAAATCATGTATTTTGGTCCTTTCCTATAGCAGAGTATTTTGACATTTTGGTATATATTCTTCCGAGAAGACGAAATGTTTGAGTCCAAGTCGCTGTTGCACCGTCGCCTGCTCGATCTGCAAGTTCGACACAAGAACATTTCTTGAAAATATTCAGATCAAACCCGTCAATCACTGATCCGCGAGATTACCACGCTCACGTTGAATCGGAAGCAAGGAACTCTCGGTGTCGAAAACAAGAAAAATGGACCCTGAAAAGATGGCAGTGCCTCCCACTGAGGTAGTCAACAAGTCAGAGTCTGACTGCGAAGCATCATCGGCGACTTCTGGCGAGACACAGACCTCATCCGTCGTCCAAGCGAAAGCGAAGCAGTCGGACATATCGTTGAGGCTTATACTTTTATTCTCTGCAATGTCTATTGCAGTGTTTTGTGGTGGTCTTGTACGAACATCACCCATTCTCATATCAGTCCAAGGACAAACACATGGTGCCTTTACTTCACTTCAGTCTGGGTAGTTGCTGACTCTGTGAAACAGGACGAGAATGTAGTGGCACCCGCAGTGCCGTCCATAACAGATTCATTGGGAGACTCGGAAGATGAAGGCTGGTACGGTACGGCATAGTGAGTGGAACACAAAAGAAAACCGAGACTACAACAAGGTCTGTCTATCATTTCGACTGACCCAGCTTTCTCCGTGCAGCTTCCTGGCTTTATCTTGTTGCCAGATGGCATGGTCGCAAGTCTACAAGGTATTTCCCGCCAAACCCGTCTTTTTCGGTGCTTTTCTCGTGTTTGAGCTCGGTGCTCTGGTCGGGGCGCTTGCTCCCAACTCGGCCGGCGTCATTGTCGGCCGCGCCATCTCGGGCGCGGGAATCTCGGGAACCTTTGTCGGCGCATTGATCATCGTCTCTTATATCGTGCCCTTGTCCTTTCGGCCCTTGATGGGCGCCTTCTTCTCTGTGCTCATTGGCTCGACCCAGAACGGGGGCAGCGTCCTCGGGGGTGTGTTGACGTCCATGCTGTCCTGGCGATGGTGCTTCTGGATCAATCTCCCGCTGGGCGGCTTGAGCGTATTCCTCGGTCTCGTGGGCAGCAGCATCACGTCCCCCGAGAGCAGACGCGGCGGCAAGACGGTCAAAGAGTTGGTCCGGGGCTTTGATGCCCTCGGCCTCTGCATCTGGTCCTTGGCTGTGATTTGCCTGACGTTGATTCTCCAATTTGGAGGCGGCCGCTTCTCGTGGACCAGCGGAACCCTTGTTGCGCTGTATGTTGTCACGGCCGTGCTTTTCGCGGCTTTTGGCCTGGTTGAGAAGCGAGGCGGCGAAAGGTCTCTCGTGCCAGGCCGCATTATCAAGCAGAGAAGCCTGGCTTGCTCAGCATTGTATATATTACTGATGCAAGCAGCCAAAAGTCAGCTGACTTACTATGTAAGTTCTTGGAGCCATCATGTCCCTAGCAACACCAACAGAAGCAATTAGACGAAGTAGCAACTGCAAGAAAGTGCTGCTAACCCATTGCCCACAAACCATAGTTACCAATCTATTTCCAAGCGGTCCTCGATGACTCGGCGATGCAATCCAGCGTCCACACCCTCCCAAACTTTGTGGCCAACACCTTGTTCCAGATCCTATCAGGCATGGGAATCTCCTGGGTCGGGTATTACACACCGTTCATGCTGGTGGGTAGCTCGATCGGTCTGGCGGGCAGTGCCTTGCTGTCCACCCTGAGTGTCACCTCCACGACACCGCAATGGGCCAGCTACCAGGTCCTGGCCGCAGTGGGGATCGCGATTGGGTACAATGGCCCGCAAATGGCCGCGCAAACCGTCTTCCAGGATCCTCGCGACACCCCGACGGCGTTGACCATCATCACGACGTGTCAGGACCTGGGTGGCAGCCTGGGTACCAGCATCGGCAATGCCATTCTGGTGGACATGGTCCAGCAGCAGTTGCAGCAGCTCTTGCCGGACCTGAGCACCGCGCAAATCTCGAACGGCGGTCTCACGGGCCTCAAGAATCTCGTGGCACCTGAGCAGGCATATCTAGTGGTAGAGGCATATGCATATGCTATAAGGGTGGTGTTCTATGGCACTACAGCTCTCATAGCAACGACGCTTTTCCTGGCCTGTTTTGTGGAGTGGAAGAGTGTTAAGGAGAAGGCGAAGAACACACTATCGGACGACCAAGAGACGGCCGAGCAATACAAATCCTAGCTGAAATCTCGCTCCAAGACTTGTCTGGCCATTATTTTGGCTCTGTTCTACCATATATTGAGAGGAAGTAGTTCCATTAGCAAAGACAACGAAGGAGTCAACACAGAAACAGCATAGATTGTCAACGTTCTATTTCGTTCTGGCAGTGGCGAATAGTTATCCAATTCAAAACATTGAATCCATCTATCTGGATATCCCCTCTAAGACGAATATATATCTGCTTGGATATGGCTCGCAGCCAGAGAAACAGGGCGCGGATATGTTTTGGAGTATTTTTATCATCTTACGTTTCGATAGCCATCATGTAATATTCAATGTTAGTTGTATTATGTGCGTGCTGGCCTACATTGCCTCAATTCGTTTGCACTTTCTAGAGTTGTAACCCAAAGTAAGGACATCGATTCATATCAAACTCGCAGTACCCAAGGTCAGAGGCCAGTCTTGGCATGTCAATAATAGAAAGCCGAACTGTCAAATCGTTCTATGGCGGTCCAGAGAACAGACTGCACAGTAATCACAATTCAAATTTACGTGGACGTGGGTTGTAAAAAGAATTCTTGTCGCCTGCATTGAGTCGAAACATTATTCTTCGTTCTTCTATCGTGCCTTTTACTTACTCGCATTTGGTTTTCGGTTACTTTATTGATGACTTCCTTTCGGGACAAAATCCCAAGTGCCAATTCACTCGCAGGAAACAAGTTGCCAATCAATCACTTGGCGGAGTATATATCACGTCCTCTTCTCATTGCTCAAGATACACATCCTTTTCATTCCTTGCATGTTGTTCGATCGCCGGTTTCCAACACCAGCCGATCGCTGGTTCGCTGCGGAGAGAGGTGGGATGGGATACTAATGCTTTGCAGCATACACATACAAAAACCCATGTATATAAGGTACTGGAAGCCGGTGGGCGGTGGTGACCCAGCGAGCTCTTTGACCGTCAACTACCAGTCCAACGAGCCCACAAACCCTGGAAAGATGTATAAATGAATCCAGAAATCCTTCACTTGCAAACATGAATCGCAATCCAACCATCTTGATCATTAAGCATCTCACTAGACTCTCTGGCGTCGCTCTACTTTTCTTTGGAACGACATTATGCGTACAAGCAGTTTAGCTGGGGCAATTGCGCTGCCGCTCTCCCAACGCAGTGTTTTAACCCACGATTATGCAGGTCACAGGAATAGGCCAACGCAGCATAAGCTCGGAACCTTAACGGACCGACAGCATTTCATATATAAAGAAACGCACGAACTACGGATAATATAATTGAAAGAACTAATCACGATAGATATATTGAATTAGGAACGTATTTAAATAGTTTGTTATGTTAAAAGCCGCTTTAAAGTTATATATTATTTTAACCCTTATGAAGAAATACGTAGCATTATACCGTTATATGAAACAAGGATTATCAATAAGCGCTTGAAGTTATTGCTATTTTCATTTCACTTCCTAACATCAAGGCTTATAATATCAGTGATTTGAATTGAATCCCCAGTTACTATTAAAGATACTGACAGACCGAGGTAAAACTTTAGGTCTTTCAACACGTCCAGCGTATATCAACCACGACAACTCAAGTCATTTTCATACAAAGCCTTCTACTGAAGACATGCAAATGCCAACTCATAATCCCATCTTCAACCATTGAAGTATCCCTGCGCTCGCTAAACTGTAAACGTATCAAGATAGTATCAATGATCAAGGGAATGTTGTCGTACCATCATATCTCTTCTTTTGAAGATTGGTTGTGAAATCCTTTGTTGCACTATTGACCGCCCAAACCTCGACCTTGTTCGATTGTAACGCCGGATATTCCGCTGTCGACCAGATCTTGCTCGTGTCAATCTTCTCCCCTTCTTTAACCATAACATAACTTGTATCAGCAGACGCCTTCGCCAGCGCCTCGCTCATGCGTGGGATCAAAAGGTCCTGCTCACAGGCCGACCCGCCACACTCGTCCAGCCACGTCTCGAACCCCTTTGACTTTAAGTCTCCGGTCATGAATGCACTGGTGAAAGTCTGAGCACCTTCAATGGTGGCGGCAAACGCTTGGGCATTCCTCGAAGTGGCAGACCCAGTGTAGAAAACAGTGTTTTTGCCAACTTTGGTGTTTTCTTTCAACCAAGCAACAATGGTTCCCACCGAGGGGCATTTAGGATTGGCCGTAGTGGTGCAGCCTGTGCGCTGAATGATCGGATTGACAGTACAACGCTGCTCGAGGTCAGTTGGCAGTGCGAGAATCGAGGGCACCAATCCGAGACCAATAGTGAGAAGAGACAGGAGTCTGATCTTGAAAGTGATGAAATAAGAGATGAACAAAATTGGTAGTGGATATAATGTGTTAAAGTTTGAGGATGTAGATCCCAAAAGAAGAAGACTTGGACAGTTTTGTAATTTGATGTTTGTGAATCTCCAGCGAGAAGCAAGAAGGACAATTAGTATGAATTATATATTCTTAACCTTCAGAAGTTTACTTTGTGTGCCTTGTCTATCGATGTCCTCTTTCGACGCCAATTTGTATAACGCTTATACTTGCCTTACGGCGTATTCTTCCATGAAGTACGTAAAGATCCACATAAAGGACCTTAGGATGGCCAGAAGAGCCTTGTAAGACGAGCAAGTGGGTATATCATCACCAACACTGAAGTTATAATTACCAAGATGTAAAGTTGCAAAATAATGTCCCAATCACGCTTCACCGAATGAATGTTGGTCTGGTTGGGATAGCACCTCTGTACAAATTTAGTTAGCTGGTCAGACGCAACACCAATGGTATATTTAGGCTGATGGCATGCGAATGTAAGCAAGCCATCCGACGTTGAATGTAAGCGGAGTAAGCGAGCTGATGTGATGCGTCAGGATAATTATTTGCCCGGGGACGAAATTGCTTAAGATCCCCGCTCCCAAAAAGCCGCTGAAATAACATAAAAGCGAAGTGAAGGCAATAAATTTCCTTCAAATTCAGTCGATTTATCTTGGGCTATTGTCGCAAGGCCTGTCCCATTTACTCGATCAGCATGGAGTTCTCCGACCCTAACCTCCTCCAAGCCGCCTCCACAGGGGACGTGCAACATCTTGAACAGCTTCTTGCGACGTACCAACCCTCAGAATGGCTTGAAGCAACAGTTCAGAACCTTCTTATTACCGGATCCTGGGAATGTCAACTTCAAGTTATCCAATTTCTGTTCAACAAGTATAAACCAAATGTTATTCCCGAGGAGGCTATCCGTGCTGCTATATACTCGGGTTCTATTCCTCTCTTCTCAGAGTTCCTATTGAGGGATCCTTCAATTATTAATTTACGCCTCGACCGCCGCAGTACGCCCCTGGTAGTAGCATGTATTGCTAGGAAACCTATCGAGTTCTTGAGGTACCTCCTGGAACAAGGGGCAGATCCTAATCGTGGACCAGAGGATTCTATGCCTCTTCCCATTGAATGTATCGGCACATTCTATCAGGATCCCGCGGCGGTGGATCTTTTAATGCAGTATGGGGCTGTATTAAGTAAGGATTCGAATGCTTTGGAATCCGCAGAACGACGGGGAAATACTCAAGTATTAAATAGACTTCGAACATATTATACAACGGCTACTAGCGGAGAAACCGTTTCGGCCCGTGTGTATGGATAATATGGATTGTGCTGAGAACAGAAATGGAAGTTATAATATAGCTAGGTCGAGAATCGAGGCATTCCATATTCGAAAATATATGTCGAGAAAGAGAGGCTTGTCGTATAATCTGGGATGGATTATATAACATGTCTGATATTCTGACTGATATGCAAGACTGCCATTCTGATTACTAACTGATACTGACTGACCAAACACTGACTGATACTAATTGATAAGAGACTGCTATTCTAAAGAAACACTATCCAATACTGACTGACTACAGACTGCTATTCTGCTTGTTAGACCATTAAGACCAAGTACTACCCAGCTTACAACCCAGAAAACCTCCTATGTAGACGCCAGGAAGGAGTGTTAGGGACGAGTATAACCTCCCCCCCCCCTGCTCCACCAGGAAATTGTAGTTAAGGTAACCTTAACCTGGCGCCATAACCAACTCGGCCATCTCACAATGGTTTCGGACGTGAGCCTAAAATTTCTAATCTATATAGACAAAGACATCCACACGGCAGTTTTGTTCTGGCTAAGACGCTTAAAGCGACAAATGAATAATGCGTAGCTGCACCCAAGTAAAAGACTCTGTTTATAACAGTCCCTGTGCTGTCGCGCTTGCGTACGGTACCACAAGTTGATGCCACGGCGACAGAGTGCGGCAAGATCCACGGGGTATGTAACAGGATCGGGAATGACTTGGTTGAGAAGTCAGTTGATCGATTTTCGTTGCATAATTTCGTGTGCAGCGGTATTGATGGAACAGAGAGCCCGAGCCTTTGAGCCAGAATCCCTTCATTTACATATATACCTTATGTAAATTGTTGTGTAAATCTGAAGTTGGAAAGATGCACGTGTCTTTTCCTGTAGAACTTGTTGTGTTGGGTCTGATTGAATCATCTACACACTTCCTATCTGCCCTAGGTAGGCATTGAACTGACCGGCCTATCTGGTGGTTTTTTTTTTTTATGGCACTCATCTGCAGCTCGACAAAACACTGCACGAGACGCGTGTGTTATGCTGCACCCTTTATAGTGTGGGCTTCATGCCGATGATTAACGTGTAAGCCAAGTCACCAACCACGGGGGCTGACCCAGTTGTGGTAGAAATCATAACTGGCATAGAACACTTCCAATATGAAAAGTTGTTACGACGGCCCAGAAAGTTTCTATAAACAGACTGTGGTATTATATCAAAATTGTGGAATAAAAACCCATCATGTCAGAGGTCATTGTTCAAGGGTGTACAATGTCACACATGAGTGAGGATCATTAGAAGATGGTTAAGAACTTGGGACAATAAGGTGGGTATAGATGAGTGTGGAGGCAGAGATTTGAGGGATTCAAATATCAATCGGTTACTGACTGTAGAAGAAAAAAAACAGATTGTCTCAAAAATTATGCACATATTCTAAAAGGTTGCCGATAATCAATGTTTGACCAACTCCCACTCCAAACCGTGTTGCTCCCCCAAGAATATCATTCTCAGTAAACCTTCAATCCGTCCGCCACAGAACCATAGTTCTCCATGACCTGCATTCTCCTCTTCTCACTGCGCACTTCAAACTTCATCTTGTAATCGCTTGGCTCTAGAATGACATGGCTATTTGTGGCTTGCGTGTCAATGGGCACCTTTTCACCCGTCACGGCATCAACTGCTTGGCTCATGTTGAAGGCCCACAAAACGCTCGCGCCAGTCACAAGGAGCTCGTCGTCGACAATGTCCATGCCCAGGCACTTGCGTCGACCGTAGCCGAAACTGTGCTTGCCGAATTGGCTGTCACGGAAGTTAGGGTATTTGGTTAGGGGCTCTTGGTACGTGGGAAATGCCGGGTCCAGCCAGCGATCAGGTCGGTAGTTTTCTGGGTCTGGATATTTGGATTCAACACGGTTGATGGCCCTGTTTTAGGTGATTAGCACGTAGCATATTTGAGTGGATTTGAGATGTGGTTTGTGCGGCATGCGGTCCTCGCTATCACTGCACATCAGGATGACTTACCATTCGCAAGCGAGGATGATGGTATCCTTTTTGATTGGGACGCCGCGGAATTCATCATCACGCTCAGCCTGGTGAGGTACGCCTGGCATGGGGAGAACGGTTAGCAACTCATGCCGCCAGGCTTTGAAAGTGGTGCTGGAGGAGCCAAAGAACTTACCCAACGGGACACCTGATCTCCACCGAACCGTCTCCTTGAGACAGGCTCTCACAGTAGGCAGCTCGGCAAAGTCGTCACAGCATGGCATGCGGTCTCCACAGACACGGTCAAGCTCCTCCTGTGCCTTTTGCTGCCATTCGGGGTGCAATGCCATGGCCATCAAAAAGAATTTAAGAGGTCCGGCAATTGTCACAACGCCAACCAAGTTGAAGAAGCCAATGGTGCAAGCGGCAAACTCTTCTTGATCTTTGGTCTGATCGAGGCTGCCATTTTGTTCTCTTGCAACTTGTTCGATATATCGGTATGCCCAGGTGTCACGCGGCAGCTCGCCCTTGGCAAACTTCTTCTTGGCAACGCGGTAGTTGTTGGTCCACCAGGCACGCTGGGCGCCCTCGCGCTTGCGCTCGAAAGACTTCCACGGGTTGAGTGGGCCGGGCAACTGCCAGAGGGGTGTCATGGTATTCACAATAGGTCCCGATACAGACATGCAGTGCAATGTGCAGTCAGCCGACTCGCCGTTGGTCTTGCCCTGCGAAGCTTCATCCCACGCAAGTCGCGACATGATGCGGCCACAGTGCTCGCGAGAGTGGTCCATGAAGCGGACTGGGTCGGATGCCAGCATCATGAGATAACGCTTGGTCTCCGTCTCAATGTGTCCGTAAAAGTGGTGTTTGTGGGCGTCCGCCATAGCCGCGTGAACCCATTTCCGTTGCTTGGTCCAGTGATCTGTTTGTTTGTGTCAGCATGGATGCGCGTTCTTACATGTCTTTTTTTTGTTTGTTCATCCGTGTCGAAAGCAAATCGGGTGGCTTACCGGTACGGTCCATGAGAGCAAGGTAGCCTATGCCATTCTTGTGGTCGAACAAGGCTCTGATCTGCGGTCGGCCCGAGTAAATGTGACCTCTCTTGATGAGAAGCTCTTCGGCAATGGACTCGTCCGAGATTATGACAAAGTTCTGCCCGGCCATGCTCGTTTGGTAAATAGGTCCGTGAGTGTCTGCCCACTCCTTGAACTTCTTCCACATGGAGAATCTCGGCAGGTCATGGACTCTGCCCACCACGGGGAATTGCTGAGGCCCCGGGAACTTGGGCTCGGGCGCTTTCTTTTCTCTCCATTGTAGTATGCGTTGCACAAAAGAAAGGAGAAGACTTGGCACGGCGAGGTAGACGATGATGAGTGGTAGAGCAAAGGCCATTCTTAAAATTAGTGACGAGGGTAGCCACCCTGAACACGGTGTTACATGTGAGTATCAGAGGACAAAAGAAGAAGAAATACTGATGGCAGCTGGCTGGCGGACCTCTGGTGTCTATGGCGTCTTGTTGCATGTCTTCTTATAGGGAAAGGCACGGCTCACTCGGCTGAGGACCCGCCCTGCTCAGCTGGTAGCAAGTCCGGGGAATCTGGCCAGGTCCGAAACTTCATCCTGGCGCACCATCGGTCAACACGGGTGAGATGGGCCCCGATTTGCATGGTGGCGACCCGCTGGGACGGCCCATAGAAATCTGGTGGACATTGGCAATAATCCCAAGTCAAGCAAGAGTAGTTTGACGGAAGCATCCGTTCCCAAATAGACGGACCATACGCAACCCCATTCAGCGCCTTGCTGGTCTGCCAGCTTAGTCCTGTCACTTGCCATGACACTCGGCGTGTGGGCCAGCACCCCAGTGTCTGGTAAAGTTCACGAGCCAGGACTGGTGCCTTGGCCCTCCACTGGCAATGGGATACCAACGTGCTGCGACTAGCAGTAGGTGCACGCATCGTTCGGGCTGGACGGTCACAAAAGCGCCATTGTGCAGCAAAGGCAATCTGGCGCGCAATCCAGATCACCAGTCCCGGCCATCCAGAGCTGTGCGCCAATGCTGGCAATCCTTTGTGTGAGAAGCCCATGTTCTCGGATGGTGTGGTGTCTCACTTGCCAAGAGTTGGGGATGTCCGTTGCTGTACGGGCCACAGAGGCGGTGCCCGGCTCCGTCTAGAGAGGCGCTTCAGCCGGGATGCTCGTCCCGGAGTGGTGAGCACACAGTGGGTCTTGTCGGACGGCAGCGCGCCAGGGTCTAACGCAATATGGCTGGCATAGTGACACATGTTGAGAAGATTGAATGCCGTGCAAACCAAGCCACCGGACTTTGAGAACAGAACATAATGTTTGCAGGGCCAGCCTGGGCTCTGCGTTGAAGCCAGTGGGCAGTCCAAGCTATCGCATGCGGGCCGTCATCCAGAAGACCGATCCAGCGTCCTGTCCCAAAGTCGAATCCTGGACACCAGTCATCCTCCTGTGGTGGACCTCTTCGGCAACAGACCAAGCCGGAGCAGAAAGAGTGGGAATGCATGCATGGGCGAGGGCGAGCTGATGCGAGGCGCAAGCCCAGCTGTCTGGCGGGCTTGTCTTGGCTCAGCGGCTGTTGTTGTCTCAAAGCATGATTGCCAGCCACTCGTCTTGATCCCTCGAGCATATTGCTAGAGAACCGCTTCGTTGCCTGCCCGGTCCTCACCACGAGAGCTGGGCAATTGACAGGCAAAAGAGGCCAGTTCGGCGCAGGATGGCTAGCGGCGCTCAGCCCCGAAGCCTGCATTAGTGCAGTCCGTTGGCTGCTAAGCTCTTTATTAGATGGCGGAGGACCAGACTGCCGGTACCAGACCGAATCTGGCGCATCTTCAGGTCGGCGCCGCAAGTACACAAGATTGCAGGCAATTTATGTCGTCGTGCTTGTGCAGGGAAAACGATGGATGGATCCTCCGAATTGGCCGAGAAAGGCGTCGGCAGCAATTCCGCCTCACAGTATAACGAGCACATTCGCATTGGACCTCGAGACAGACTTGGGCCGTAGGAAGCAAACAAACATTCCAGTCGCAAGCAACCCAATGGGCACAGTTGCCGACTTGGGCTGGAGAGAGGATGTGTCGTCGCCTGGGAATCTGGCAGGGCGTGCGCTGGACGCCGCAAAAGTCTGTGCTGACATAAGCGGACCAGGCTGCCCCTCCAGCTGCAGCCCACCCTTGCAAGTGCGTGCCAGCTGCCCCTCCGTTTCGTTGATACAATTCATGGCTCGTCTAGGAGCAGCAACAAGCAGCCAGTAGGCGCGCCTGGCAGTGGCAGCCCGCCAGCGCATGAGGTCATTGTGCCACCAGCTTGCTTTCTCCAACACGTCCCCGTGTCTGCCTGCCATGTCTCGGTGAGTTCCCAGAGGCCCAACCCAAGCTTTTGGCGAAGCACAACATCAGTCATCACACCGCCGTCGCCCTCGGTCGGCCTTCGCAAACGGTCTTGTGCCCGTGTACTGATCCCGCCATGGCTCCCAGCAGTAACCAGTTGTCGCTGCCTTTCCGCAAGTCCACGCCGCTCTCGCTCTCGACGACCATCCGCCAGTACATCTCCAAGAAATATGACCAGCATCCCGACATGTTCCGGCACGACCTCGAGGTCATTGACGCCCTGCGCAGGGACGCCGTCAACATCCGCGAGGCCCATCCCAGCGGCATCAGGAAACTGCAGGCCTATGCTGCCCAGCTTGTGTGGATATCGGGCAAGTTCCCAATCGACGTAGGTAGCTTCTCCCTTTGCGTCTGGGCGGTCATGGCTTGGCTTTGGAGAACTGACAGAACGGGCCATGGCCAGATGGGCGCCGACTTTACTTGGTATCCCGCTTTAGGCTACAACACAGACAGGCCCATTGTCCACAACAACCTCAAGTACGAGCTCATGAGCGTCCTCTTCAACCTCGCCGTCCTCTACTCCCAGCTTGCCCTGGCTGCGAATCGATCCAACACCGAGGGCCTCAAGACTGCTGCCAACTACTTCAGCCAGGCCGCCGGTGTTTTCAAGCACATGAAGGAGGTGGTGCTGCCCGATTTGCGCATGTCTGCGCCTCCTGAAGACATGGACGACAGCACTCTGGAGTCGCTACTGGGGCTGCAGCTCGCGCAAAGCCAAGAGTGCTTTTGGCAAAAAGCAGTCATAGACGGCTACAAGGACGCCTCCATTTCCAAAGTCGCTGCCAGGGTCAGTGATTTGTACAGCTTGGCGAGCGAGGCCGCCATGAAGAGCGAGACAATCAGCAGCGCCTGGATACATCACATGAGCGCCAAGCACCATCATTTCGCAGCGGCTGCTCAGTATCGTGCTGCTTGCGACGCCTTGGAGAAGCGCAAGTACGGTGAGGAAGTGGCACGGCTCACAGACGCCGTCACGTGTGTCAATGAAGGCTTGAAGGAGAGCAGGGGTGGCTACCTCGGCAAGGCGGTTGTAGATGATCTGAACGGGCTCAAAAAGAGGGTAGAGGAAGATTTGAAGCGGGCAGAAAAGGACAATGATGTCATCTATCTCAGTAAGTCACTCGTTTCTGTCGCAATGACTCTGGCAGACCATCTTCTGACTCGGCCAGACCATGTTCCTTCGAAATCTGAGCTCAAGATTTTGGATCGCGCCAATATGGCCGTCGCACGCGTACCGCCCGAGGTTGCGAATTCGACCGAATACTTGGGTGACCATACAGACTTTGGTCCACCTCTGTTCAGCAAGTTGGTTCCGTACTCGGTGCATGTTGCGGTATCCATATATGAAGAACGGCGGGACCGCTTGGTCAAGCAGAACATCATCCAAGAGCTTGAGGTTCTCAACGAGAAGCTTCACGAGATATTGTCTTCTTTGAATCTCCCAGGATCTCTCCAGGCGCTGGAAAAGCCGTTGGGCTTGCCGGGCACTCTTGTGCAGCATGCTGAAGAGATCCGACAGGCAGATGCACTCAGCCGGATCCAGACGAGTTTCACCGATAACGACAAGCTTAGAGCGGGCGACATGGCCATTTTCGAAGAGGGCAAGTCATTGTTGGCGAGCGAAGAAGAGGATGACCAACGCTTGCGTATGAAGTACGGCACTCAACGCTGGTTGAGGCCCGCGAGCAAGGAGGATCCTCAAGGCGCCAAGATGTGGAAACAAGCCACTGACATTGAAGGCTACCTCGCATCGAGCATGTCAAGCGATTCTGTTGTGCGAGAAAAGTATTTCCAAGTGGAGAGCGAGCTGTCCATCCTAGCTGGGTCGGACCGCAGACTCATGGACGCAATCCCACAGAGCCGCAAGACCGAGATTCCGGAGGCGCTCAAGCCAGCTTTGGCTCGACTACGTAGTGCTTTCAATGACATTCAGCGGCTTGAGTCGAGACGCAGACGGCGGGCCGAAGCTCTTCGAGAAAAGGCCAAGGCAGACGACATCAAACCCGACATCATGAAGGAGGCTGGGCGATTGGAACGAACATATCCCAACACGCAAATTGTTGCCGCCCATTTCGAGGACTTTTTCGAAAAGCGGCTTGACAGCATCTACGAAACTGAACTGGCACAGTTGGAGAAGGAAATTGCCGAGCAGGACAAGCTCCTTGCCGAGGTCACGCGGGCGAACCGGGATTTCGAGACCCAGAAGAAGATTGCTGGTGATAGAGGCAACAGAGAGAGGGAGGTCCGACTGCAGGCTCTGGACGACGCCTATTACAAGTACAAGGAAATTGTCAACAACCTGGAAGTCGGCAGAAACTTTTACAACGACCTCAGTAAGATTGTCGGATCGTTTAGAGCCCATTGCCGCGATTGGGTTGCTGAAAGAAGAAAGGACGCCAGAGCTTGTGAAGAGTAAGTCTTGATCGCTTTTTTGAGGATTTTTATTTGCACTTGGATTGACACATCTCCCAGTGAACTTTCTATGCCGCCACTGAACAATCTGGCACTCGGCCAACAGGCGCCAACTTCGAGCACGTATCAAACCCCAGCAAATCCAGCGCAATCTTTCTACCAAAACGCCAGCCTTGTTCCCAAGGCACCCATGACGCCGCCTGTAGAGCCACATCTACAATCATGGGCACGGGAAGACAATGCTCAGCCGCCAGAGCAGCCTCAACCGCGACCAATGCCACCCCTCCAGGGCATGTGGCAGCCAGACATGGGCATCAAGTTTGCTCCGTCACCGGCTGCCAGTGGAAATGCGTCAGCTGCGGGTCAAGGCGGGAATAGCCTGACTGGAGGAAAATGGGATCCCAAAGCCGGCATTCGCTTCGGATGAACCGGTGACTGCACAGTCGCTGTACTTGTTTTGCCAGAGGCAGTCGCTGATGGGCTGTCAAATTGAACAGAAAGATCATTCATGTAATGATTCACTCAGCTACAAGATACCCATTTCGTTAGTTTGAATCAAGAACCATATTCCACTGCACGTGCATCTCGCGAAGGATGTGCACCTCGAGTGTTGATATGTCTCTCCAAGAGCCTGTCGAACTGTGACGCACTTTACCGAGCAGGCTATAATTTCAGTCACACTTATGGTCAGCAGGAGGACAAGCATGGGGGGAAAAGCGTCTCCCTTGACGATGTCCACAAAGGACTTGCACAATCCCTCGAGCCATACTCACGAGTGTGGAGCTCACACTACTTCTGCAGACTTCCCATTTCGGCAAGTCTATGCAGAGCTAGTAATAACCCGCAGGGATATAGACGTTGAAGCCCCACTTGGGATGAATTGTAAGACACAAGTAGGGGTGAAGCCTTCGTGACTCTTTACTAGAATTATATATTCTCACCTTGGGTAAATCTCGAACTCCCCAATCACTGCTAATTTTGCTTATTGGGTTTTTTTTTGGTGTTGTTATTTTAACTTTCCCTCTGCAGAGCCTTATTCCAGATTACATATCAACGCAGGAAAACTAGTCTCTATGCTACCACCAACCTCCTCAGCCACCATGTCCGCCTCAGACGACGACTTCCTCCGGACCTCCTATGACCAGCTCCGGCACACGATTGACACTATTTCCCAAAATGACCTCGTCCTACCCGCAGCACACCTCTACGACCATGCCACAACCGCCATTCAGGATCTCCCCACAGCCACGCAGGGCATCGGCCGCGAAGCAACCCTGCACCACCTGCTACGGGACATTGTCCCGGCGCTCAACGGGCAGAACTTATCAGGCCGCTACTACGGCTTCGTCACTGGCTCCACGCTGCCTGTTGCCGAAGCAGCCGACAACATCGTCACTTCGCTCGATCAAAATGTTGCCGTGCACTTACCGGGCCAGAGCGTCAGCACGGCCGTTGAAGATATCACGCTGCAGGCGCTGCTCCGCCTGCTCCGGCTGGACGCTACCAGCACGGCCGAGAAGATTCTGTGGCCTGGTCGAATTGTCACGACGGGAGCAACGGCGAGTAATGTCCTCGGTCTGGCGTGTGGACGGGAGGCGATTATTCGGTGGCGCCACCCGCGTGCGCTGGGCCCGTCGGAGCTGGGTCTGCTAACGGCCTGTCGGGAGGCTGGTGTGCAGGGTATCCAGATCCTGACGAGCATGGGCCACAGCTCGCTGTCAAAAGCGGCCAGTGTAGTTGGACTGGGCTCTGGCTCGGTGCAGGAATTGTCGCTGAGCGAGGCTGAGCCGTGGAGGTTGGACCTGGACGCTGTGGAACGCGAAGTGCAAAAGGACGGTGTAGCATCGATTATCGTCGTGAGTGCCGGCGAGGTCAACACGGGACGCTTTGCAACCAATGGAGAAGACGATTTGCGGCGGTTGAGAGAGCTGGCTGATAGGTACAAAGCGTGGATTCACATTGATGGAGGTAATTGTCAACCCTCCGAGTCATTCTCCCTTCTGTCTTTTCTTTTCTTTTCTTTTCTTCCCTTCTTGCTTATACCCAACCATACAACGCTGGCAGCAAGTCGAGCTAACACAAAAGGCAATCCATCCGCCAACTACCTTTCCAGCATTCGGACTTCTCGCCAGAATTCTTCCACAAAACGATGAATGCTACGCACACCAAGTCACAGCGGTCCAAGGCATCGAGCTAGCCGACAGCATAACAGGCGACGCGCACAAGCTCTTCAACGTGCCCTACGACGCCGGTTTCTTCTTTTGCCGTCATCTGGCGATTCAGACTAGCGTTTTCCAGAATCCCAATGCCGCCTATCTCACCGCTCCGACATGTGCAATCCAGAGCCCGCTGAACATTGGCCTCGAGAACTCGCGACGGTTCCGCGCTCTGCCCATCTATGCTGTGCTGCGCAGCGAGGGCGAGGAGGGACTTCGTGCGATGCTGTGCCGGATGGTGGAGATGGCTCGACGGGTTGCGGGTTTCATCCAGGCGCACGCCCATTACCAGCTATTGCCATCTGGCGCAAACAGCAGCAGCAGCAGCGCCAACAAGGAGGATATGCAAACAGAGCTGGATCACACGTGGGTGGTAGTCATCTTCCGGGACTCGCGCAGCGAGTACAACACGGTGCTGACCGAGCGAATCAACAAGACGCGCAGGATGTATGTCAGCGGGACGAGCTGGGCCGGACAAAAGGCAACGCGGATAGCGGTAAGCAGCTGGCGTGTAAATGTCGAGGAGGATCTGGCTGTTGTCACTGAGGTGCTGGAGTCTTTGGCACAGACAGCGCCTGTTGAGTGATATCTTAATTGATTGTGCCTCTGGCATTTGACTCGTTGCGGGTTTTTTGGGGGTTTTTTTAAACAAACAAAAAATTAGAAATGGAATCCTTTCCCTAGACCAAGCTTCAGTAGATAATAGACCACTGTCCTTGATAACTTTGAAGAACGGACACTGTGAGATGTTTTCTTATTCGAGTAACTCAAAATGTGAACTTTCTCCTCACTTCTGGTCTCCGCTAACACCATTTTCGTATATTCTTCCACTTATGTTTATTTAAAGTCGAAAAAGAATTGCCGAATCTACAGCTGCCTGACATACAGTGCTGTGCGCTTTTTTATTTGGCCGCATTTTCTCGTTCTGCATCTCTGTAAATCTCATTCAAGTTCCCATCTATTGCCATAGGGGTCTTTTTCCCCTTTTCTTTTCTTCCTCTTTCTTTTATTATTATTTATAACAAAAAAAAAACAAAGAACTATTCTCAGATATCGGCACTGGCAATGTTCCTAGTGGACGTTGGTGTTTAACATTCCAAGATAAGCGGCGGACTCCGGGGCACCCCTGCAACGTGGCGCCAAGTACTCTGGTACCTAGACACTTGGTACCCTGCGCACTGGAAATCGGGCAGCGCATTTCTGCAGTGTAGAATTCATCACCACGTGAGTACCATGAAGATCAATTGAAACCCAACAGTCATAACTCAGAGTATTTTTTGCCCATCATTTGATGGGGCATTGGTAGATTGCGCATGTACACATGTAAGTGCAGATGCGCTGTGCGCAATGGTCACGACAGGCTCCACCAGTCATGTCCCAAAGAGGGAATGGAGGATATCTTCAGACATCACCGGATCGATATTTCTTCCCACCACCAGCATCCACCCACACAGATGGTACATAAATCTGTTCCTAAGTTTGGGGGAGAAATCTCGTATGTGCTGACTGTTGTGTAATTAGTCTACATGCACAGTGTGGGGTTCCCACGCTCTATCATGACCACCACTCAGCCTCCGTCTATCAAAACATCACCAGCTTCATTTTTTCGCAGTTTCACCCGTTAAATACACGCTTATTTGGCAATCTCCACGCCACCCTGGGCTCCGAGTGCCTTCTTCACGTCACTGTATGGATATTAGCACTCAAATCCGACAAAGAAATAGAGTAAAAGAAGTCGGGGAGGGAGCGATGGTTGAGGACAGAGACAACTTACCCGTAGATGGCGAACTGGAAAGCGGTCAGGGTTCCAACCATGAACAGACGAGCACCAATACCGGTGTAGGATCCGCGCAGACCAAGCTCCTTGCCAATCTTGACCAGACGGGTCATGGTGCCCTCACCAGGGAGACCCTTGGTCTTGTTGATCTTGGACAGCATGGTGTCAGCAGGCTGGGAGACGATGGCGGCAGCGAAACCGGCAACGAGACCAGAGCCCAGGTTGACGACGGTCTGGCCAGCGTCGGACAGGTCCTTCTTGGGGAAGCGCTGGAAGACAGCCTCGGCGACCTTCTCGTACACGACGAACTTGGCCATGGTGTAAGGAATCCTATGAGAGGAGGCGCATGTCAGCATACATGACGAGACCCAATGGCAAGTACCATATATGTGCATATATATATATATATATATATACATGGACCTTCAGGACGCCCGGGAGCGCTTGACTTACTGCTTGAACAGAATGGGACCGAATCCGGCGTAGAAAGCACCAAGACCCTCCTGGCTGGCCATCTTGCTGATACCGCTCAGCAGACCGGAAGCGTAGGTGGGCTCGGAAACGAGACGGATACGGGTGGCCTCAAGAGGGCAGAGAGCAATGTCGGCAAAGAACTCGGCGGCGGCGGAGGAGGCCAGGTAGACTCCGGTACGGTAGTTGGAGGCATTCTCGTAGCCGAGAATGCTGATGGCCTGCTGCTTGAAGAACTCGTAGCCACCGAACTTGAAGGCACCCTGCAGGAAGTAACCAGCAGCGGTCGGGCCGAAGCCGGTCAACAGAGCGCCAGCACCCTCGTTCTGGATAACCTGCTTGAAGCCACCAATCATACCCCGGTTGTATGTGACGGGGTCGAGCTGGATACGGGTCTTGACGCTGTACAGGAAGCCATTGTTAGCGATACGTTCGTTGTGTTTGCGCCGAGCATTGATGCCAAGATGCATTGTCGGGGACCGAGCTGTCGCAACGGAGCGCATAGCTTGGAGACGCCTGGGATGCAGTCGCGGGACAGCCAGCAAGGCCGCCAGGGGCGCAGCGGTGATAGACGTACACATCGACGGGCGTCAGAGCACCGTGGGTGACGGAACAGCAGATGGCTCCGGCAAGGGCGAATCTGGAGTAGAGAGCGACTCCGCTGAGCTTCTCAGGGGTGTTGGCGACGGCCTTCTGGACGACGGCGTCGACCTTGGTCGAGCCGGTGGAGGCGGGGGCAGACATGGCGAAGAAGTCTTGACTGTGCTGAAGAGAAGCAAAGACAGAAAAGACGGAGTGGAGATGGCAACACTCGACGCAGGCAACGGGAAACTGGACGAGGGTTGGTGGTGACGGAGTGGTTGGCGGGTTGGAGATGGCGATGCTCGGAAAGCAACGAACAACAAAAGTTTTATTGAGCCAACGCTCGGGCAAGCGGCCGGCCAAGAAACCACTCAGCGTTGCGCGATAGCCCCTGGCTTGATGACAGAACACTTGTCGGGACGGAACGGGTCTGGACAGGGGGCCTGGTTGCAGGGATGCCTCCGCTTGGGAGCCTCTGGGTCCTGGTACATGTACGCGCCGAATCCGTGGATGGGGGGATTCTTGTTCTTTTGGCGACCACTTGGCTTTGTCTCCTTGCCTGCAACTAAAACCTCACGTACCACGCACACTTGTGTCCAGCCTGCTGGACGAGTCCTGCGCCATGCCCTTCCAGCCCGCACCCTCGCAACGGCACAGCAATATGCTGTCCAGCATGGCACACTCACCATGCCCAGGGAATGCAAAGCCTGGCCAGAGATCGCGATTCAGACCCACCCACCGCCAGTAAAGTTGGCCAGCCTTGGCACATGGCATCCACTTTTCGCTGACTGATGCAGCCTGACAAGTGCTGGAGCGCGAGTCGCGGACAGACTGTACGAATACTAGAGTGTGAGGCTATTCATTGCAACTGACGACCCGCCGTGACACGTGTGGAATGCAACACGAAAGACAGCTTGGAGCAGCATTGCAAGAGGACGATCGACTTGGAACGTGAACGTGCAGAGTCCTAGAGAGGTGTCCATCGTTCGATCCCACCACGCGCCTAAATCACAAGCCACTCCTCCTCAGAATGCACATCCTCGATTACGTCCCACTCCAGCATGGCTCGCTCCGCCAAATCCCTAGCTTCCTGCTTAGCAGCCAACTGCTTCTTTCGAGCCTCAGCCACCGCCTCCTTCATCGACAGGAGCATCTCGAAGTCGGCCTGCAGCTCATCTTGCACAGGGCCTCCAGCATCGAAATTTGCAGCGAGCCAGTGCCGAATCTGATCTGCCACTCGCTGGTTATATGGCCGCTCCTGGCTCGCACTGTATTGGAGCTGGCAAACCAAGTCCCACATCTCGTCTCGCATCGCACAGCGTCGTAGCTTGTCTGTCTTCTTGGCGCCATGCTTGGACCGGTTTACTGCTCGCTGCACGACGTGAGTAGGTTAGCGATACTATTCGCTGGACTCGTCAAGATGAGGATGAGGATGAGGATGAGGATGGGGTGCACGGTGTGCGTACCAGTACGTGTCTCAAGAATTGCGTCGTCGTAATGGTGCCGATGACATCTCCTGGCAATTCAGTGTCGATCTTGCCGTCCCGACAGTCGGTATCAACACCCGAGACCTGGGGACTCGTCTGCTGCGACGGCATATCGTGTGTCGTGAGATGGTAGTCTCACAAAAAGTATCTCCATCTCAAAACGCTGGTTCTTGTTCCTGACGACAAGTGTTGACAGTAAGAAGCTGTGAGTGGAAATCATCCTGTTGGTTCGCTGACAATGGCGTTTCACTCCATTCCGTAGCTTGAGCTTGATTTTCTTGAAATGGATAGTGAAGGTCAAAGGGAATCGAGGTCTTCTTCAGTCTTGTTTGGAGTCGCTTCATATAGTATTTTCTACCCCTCCGCTCGAGCCCGTTGAGGTGCCAATGAAGCCGCCATTCAATCAAGTGCTTGTCATTGCTTGCACCCATTCAGAGGTACTCGCCATACTGTTGGCTACTATCAGTCATCCTTCTCTACGTATCTGCGTGTATACCTAGGTGTCTGACATGAAGGATTTCAGTGAATGCTACTTTCATCTCCCTCGATGCAGGCCGTGACTGTGCGTGGTGACATTAACAGCGATGAGAAGTCATTGATTGTCAACTAGGAGCTGAGTTATCGCGTGGTCGGCTTTGGTGCGGTATACCAGGTCCACAAAGCCAGAGACTGCCTTTTTTTTTTTTTT
>KZ678537.1:0-68095 GCA_003019895.1 Coniella lustricola | reverse complement strand
AAAAAAAAAAAAAAAAAAAAAAAAAAAAAAAAAAAAAAAAAAAAAAAAAAAAAAAAAAGGAAAGGAAAACAAAAACCATCAGGACCGCCGGCTCACTCACTCACTCACTCAGCCCTCCAATACTCGCCCTCGGGAACCTCCAACCGCACATCATCCATCCTCACACCCAGCCGCCACCTCCCCAACCCAGGCCAGAAATTCTCCTCTTGTCCTTCCTTGGCAGTGTCGCGGCTCTGCGGCTGCTTCATGTCAAACCACCCGACGCTGGTCCTCGGCGACGACTGCACCATCAGACTCTTGCACCACATGTTCGTGCCGACCTGTTCGGGCCGGGGCCCGTGCGGCACGGGCGGGTTGACGAGGCTGAGGTCCATGAGGCCGAGGGAGCTGGCCCATGCGGTGGAGAGGGGGAAGGAAGGGAGGTAGGGGATTGGTTTGAAGGAGGCTTGGAAGAGAGGTTGGTCTGGAGATGGTGACGAAGAAGAAGAAGAAGAAGAAGAAATGAAAGTGGGTGTGGTCTTGTCGTTTGGGTGAGGCTGAGGAAGAGAAAAGACCTTGACATGGGTGCCGCCGTTGTTGGGGAGATCTGACCATTCGAAGCGGGCGACGTGCTTGGGGATGTTCCAGTCTGGAAGATTGGTGTGAGTTTTGCTTCTTTTTTTCCTTCTTTTTTTCTTTGATCTTCTTTCTTTTTGCTGTCCTTTCTTCTTTTTCATGAGTTGAAAAAAAAAAAAAAAACACTCACTCAATCTCCCATTATAGCACGTATGCTCCTGCGACACATATGCTCTCGACAGCCGCAGATTACACTTCTTCTTTTTGCCCGTCTGTTGCCACCCGGCATCGCTTCGGTTGTCGTACACAAAGGACCCTGGGATAATCACCAGCTCGTCGTACGGCCCGACAGGGGTGTCGAGGTACCGCACCACCATGATGCTGCCGAGGCCGCCGACAAAGTCGCCTGCTTCGGGCGAGGCGAAGAAGGAGGCTGCTTCGAGGGGCGAGTAGGCGACGGGTGGGAGAGCGAGAGCGGTCGAGGACGACGATGGACTGGGCCGGGAAGAGTAAAAGTAGAGAGCATAGACTTGGGCTTTGCAGATCCAGGGAGCTGGGGCTATGATGATGTCTCTGGGGAGCGGGTTGGTGTTGTCCATCCTGATGGGGGATTTGTGGGCTGAATCAACGGGTCTCGTGTGTTTTGGCTACGAAATAACGAAGGAGAAGTAGAAGTGGAAGGGCATAGGACAAGCAACAAAAGGAAGACAAAAGTCCTAAACTGTGGATTTGCACGGATGGCAACGGCCGTCTCAAAGAAGAACGTTCAAAAGGAAAACAAGAACCAGAGGCGCGCGGCAGGAAGACAGGAAGAAGCCTCGGGGTTTTATTGTTTACATATACCAGTATATATGTGTTGAATGTAGGTATTGAATGTATGTATTTAATGTATGTAATGTACTTGCACAACTAATCATTGTGACTCTACACATGGCCACAGTGAATACTTCAGACCGATCTGTGATAGTTTGAATGAGAGAGAGAGGGGGGAAGGGGGGAAAGGAAAGGAAGGGTGTAATCTTTTGGTGATAAATGCGGTAAAATATCCCGAGGATGTGTGGTCGTGCTCAGCATGCTGATCAGTGATGTGACTACGTTTTTGGCTGTTTGACAGGCCGAGGTTGCTTTTTTGCATAAAGCGATTGCTGGAGCCATCTTCGGCATTGGACAGTGTCCTGTGTAACCTTGTGGTTGGCGTGCTGGATCCCCGGTTGGTGAGGGATGGTGTGATGGTAGAATACTATTGGGTGGTTAGTTATGGGCAGGGTTGGTGTGCAGGTAGCATGGTAATCACAGGCATGTGATTGGAGTGGTGTTTGTCCAGGTTGTTTGGTTGAATCTGGTTGAATATGGTGTTATATAGTTGAGTATAGTTTTATAATAGGCTGGACAAGAGAAGGGAATACTGCTTCTTATTGTCATGGTTGGCGTACAGATAGCATGATAATCAAAAATATGTGATTGAAGTGGTGTTTCTCCAGGTTGTTGGTTGAATATAGTTGAATATAGTTTTACATATTTTTATAATAGACTGGACAAGAGGAGGGAATACTGCATAGGCATCACCAGTGTCGAGACAAAAGGACTCTTGTAGGATGTACCATGAATGCCTGGTTTAGCTTACTTGTTGGTTCTCTTGAACATTCCTGTTCACTTGCACTGAACAAAGGAATGTCAGCAGCATGTAAGTGAACCCATTGGTACTTGGTAGGATGGCAACAAGGATTTCAAGTCACCCATCTTTTGTCCTCTTGCTTGCTCAAAAGTACACGTTGTATAATAAAGGTGGCTTTGACAGCCTCTGGCCTTCCGGAAGTGGCAATATGGCATTGCTTTGTTGCAAGATGCTAGTGGTGGTGGTGGTGGTGGAAAAGGAGGAGAAGGAGGAGGAGGAGGAGGAGGAGGAGGAGGAGGTTCATATCCACCGTGTCTTTATTCTCCTGGATTTCCTGCGTCTCTCTTGAAGCAAACAACAATAGCCAAGCAGCAGAGTCTTGTCAAGCATAGATCCCACAGCTTGGCTCATTGGCAAGCTGCTGCTGTTGTACCTGGACTATTGCCTCCAAGGCTATTTATCTATCTGTCTGTCTATCAATCAAGACTCAACCAACACCAGAGTCCGAGTCAACTTCTGGTTGAGAACTTGTGACTTGTTGCAAACCACAGCTCCTTCTTGATATCAACACGTGCCTCCTCCACAGCACCAGATCTGCCACTCCCATAACCATCAGAGTCCCAAGTCACAGACACCAAGAATGAATCAAGGAGGCAACCCACCTGCTCCTCCTCCTGCTCCTCCTGCTCCTCCTCCTCCACAACCAGCCATTGGCGCAGGCCCCAACCCAAACGGCTACCCGCCGAAAACAGCCGCCTTCCTCGAGTCGCAGCAGATCCTGCAGGACTTTTACCGCTACTACCGCATCATCGGCAATGGCGACGGCGGTCTCACCCAAGACTACGAAGCCCTGGTCGGCAGCCGCGCCGCGCACATTGCCAGCCTTGCCGTGCCCGCGCGGCCCGACTCGCGAGGCAGACCCATCTCGCGCAAGTTTGTCTGGCCCGGCACGGCCGAGGCCCGCGCGCTGCACCACCGCATCTACAGGCGGGACCGCGTCATGGGCCACTCGGACAACTTCTGGCCCGACATGGCCGCGCACGCCGCCGCGCTGAACCAGTGGCCGGCTCCGAGGCAGTATCTCCACGAGGCCGGCCTGGCGTTCTGCCGCGTTCTGGGTGCTGTGAGTAGGGGTCTTTTTTTTCTTTCTTTTTTTTTCTTCTTGCTTTTTCCCTTGCGTGCTTTTGTTGTTTGGTCCTGTTGGTGTTTTGTCTTCCTCTCCTTGTGTGGGACAAACGGAGACAACAAAGTAAAAACGGCAAATTGCTGATGGATGGTCTTCTGATCCTTCTTGACACAACCAGGGCGGCAACGGTCTCGCCACACTCTGGGTTCTGCGCGAGACAACATGGAATCCCGACACAGAGACGCTCGACAAGAAGTGGCACAATATCGTGCTCAAGTCGCTCAGCGACCCAGATGAACCTGCTCGGCAAGCTTTGTCCAGAGAGAAGCGTATCATGACGGTAAGTTTCAGCCATTGACTTGCCTGTAATATGTGTGATTTTCTTCTTGTTCTTCTTGTTCTTCTTGTTCTTCTTGTTCTTCTTGTTCTTCTTGTTCATAACACAAAAAACATGACACAGAAACTCGCGCGCGCACCTCACGTCGTCAAGCAAATCAGCCTGGCTCGGATCCTCAACAAGCCCGACGCGCACGCTCCGACGCGGACCCTTGAGCCGCTACACAACCGGAGGGGCCCTGCGCTCCTCGACCTCCACCCAGACTTTCTGTTCATGGAGTTTGCCCGGTACGGCGATCTCGACGGCTGGATCCGCAAGGTGTACCTGGCTGGCGACATCTTCCCGGTGCCCGTTGTGTGGAGGCTGTTCAAGTGCTGTACGTCGCGTGTCTTTTGTCTTTTTGTCTTTTTGTGATGGGTAGTGACTGCTGGAGAGACAAGAGAATACGGAAAAGAGAGAGAAAAGAGAAGAGAAAAGAGATGGCTTCGCCTGTCCTTTGCGTCGTCGTTGCATGCTTGCTTGCTTGCCTGCTTCTGTTCTGTTCTGGATACGACATGGACCATGCTGACTGTTGGTCTTTGCATCAAACATAGTGGTCGAGGGCTGTATCGCCATGGCCTTGCCGCCCACTCTCCGACTGGGCGAACTCAACCAGAGGGACCGACATGGCCCTGACATGAAGGAGGCAGTGCCCGAGCTGAGACTGGAGAGACTCGGAGACTGGTACCACAACATTACCCACTTTGACTTGGATCCGCAGAATGGTGAGTTTTTTTTTTTTTTTTTAAGTTTCTTTTTTCCTGGATTGTTTTACCTGGTTCGTTTTTCTTTCTTTTGGACTCGAGACGAGTGTCGTGTGGTGCGGCGTTGAGTTTATTAACGAGAGCCTCTCACCCAGTATTTGTCCAAGAACTCGAAGACGGCGAGCACGCAGATGTGCCACGCATCCAGGTGTGTCTTTTTTCAATATTCTTGTCTTGCTCTCTCTCTCTCCCTTCAACACCGGACCCCGTTCAATGACGGATATAATACACAATTACACAACAACTATTGACCACAATTGGATACCCGTCTCGTAATTACACACACTCACACACGCACGTTCACAACAAATGTAGATTGCAGATTTTGGATACTCTTGTGACGCCAAGCACTTTTGCAACGTGGGTATGGACTATGCCGACTAGTAAGTGGTGCCGTTGTATTTGTGTGTCTTTTGTTGCCCTGTCCTGGTGTTTTACCCCTCGCATTACCCTCGCATCACCGCCATCAGGCTCTCATTTTCTGTTGGATGATCCGTGGCTTGGACTAAAGGACGCTGTCCAGAACAGAAGCTAATCACAGTCTTTTGCCTTGTACAGCGAGAAACAGTGGGCAGTCCGATGGAACGGCAAGGAAGGATACAAACTCCCGGTATGTGCATGATTCTCCATCTGTACACTGACTCCCTTTTTTCCACCACACATACATACATATATATATATATGTATACATATACAAACACGACACATAACCGAGTGCTTTTAGATTCCCCACTTTCCCAATCCCAGATATGAGATGTGTGTGTGTGTGTGTGAGATGTGAGAACTAACCATGTCGTGAACGTGCGCTGCGATATCTTTTGTAGGAACAATTCACCCGCGAGTGGGACAATGTCAACTACGAGCCCTTCTCCGAAGGCTTCACCGACAACCCGCCGACCAACAGCGAGGGCGCCGCAGCCGCGTTTTCCGAGAAGTCCAACATCTATCAGATCGGCATGGTGAGTGTTGGGGATTTTTGCATGTTGTGGTAGCATCTCCTCTCCAGTCGGTTGACTGACGTTTTGCTGTGCATATATGTATATCCATATAACACACACATATGTATATATACATATGCACACACATATATGTATACGTATATATACATATTCACACACACATATACGTATATATCCATATAACACACATACACGTATATATACATATATACACATATATATGTATATATATATGTATATAAACACACACACACACACACACACACACACACACATATATATATATATACACTTCTTCCGTTGCCTTCCTCCTTGCCTTGCCTCTCACCACCTGACCACAGCCAAAGTCCTTTCCTTCGAAATCCCTCTGCTGACCACTGCCACCCACAGATCATGTCCGTCATCCTGACCCGCGCCTCGCCTGAAGTCCCGCCCCTCGCAACGCCCATGCCCACCTCGTCGGCCCGCCAGCCGTGGCCGCGCCGCGCCGCGTCCTCGCACGCCTACCGCTGGACCTACGGCAGCACGCTCTCGCACCCGTACGCGACCCCCGCCAACGTCCTCGCCAACGACCCGCCGCTGCGCACCGACCTGCGCCCGACCTACGGCGCCGCCCTCGTGCGCATCCTCCAGCTCTGCCTCGCCCACTCGCCCGCGCACCGGCCCAAGCTCAAGACTCTGCTGAGCCAGGTCCAGGCCGGCGTGCGCAAACACCCGATGCGCGAGCCCGACCGGGCCTGGGTCATCGACACGCTGTACGGGCCGGGCGCGGTGCCTGCCGACGTGGACGAGTACGTCGTCCCCGCCCGGCGCCGCGCAGGCCAGCAGCTTGTGTTTCCAGCCAACGTGGACGGTGCGTGGGACGGCAACGTGGCGCCGTCGTTGGCGGATCAGCCGCCGCCGCCGCCGCCCAAGAGGAGACGCAGTGCGGGCGCGGATGCTGCTGGTGCGTACGCCGACTGGACGCATGTGAAGCGGCGCAAGGAGAAGAGTCGGTGATGTGATATCTAGTGGTGCGTCTTGGGTGTTGGGTGTTTGCTGTTTGCTGTTTGGGACCGGTTCATGAGAATGGGCGAGGAACGGGCTTGGGTTCCAGTTTGATTGTAGCTGCTGTTTGCTTTTTTTCTTTTTTTTTTCTCCTTCACTCTTGAGATCCAGTATCTTGATGTGCGGTCATGCTGAAAAGTACAGGACACTGATGCATTGTCTATGTCTATGTCTGGCTACGTCTTTATGCGCATGGCAACGTTCGCATTATCCTCACTCTCTCTGTTTGCTTTCTCTTCCCTCCTCCTGATAACTTGGGGAATCCGAGTTCTTCATCTTTCTCGCTCCTCGAGTGCACAACTGCCCACCCAGCAAAGTTGTCGCTGCGTCATGGCCGCTCCCACACTCTCTCGTGTCTGTAGATGTCTATCCAAGTGGTTGGGTCCATGGATTTTGGCAACATGTACTCTCCATCGAACGTATGATTTGTACGAGTACACTGTAGAATCAACTACTATAATTTCACATCACATACGGAATGTACAAATATGTCTGTCTGTCTGTCTGTCTGTCTGGGTATTTTGTTCCTCGCCTTTCACAACGAAGAACTCAGTAGAAAAGACAAGACGAGCGAGCAGAGCCGTCGATTCAGACTATGGCATCCGATATCCACCACAATATCAAGTAGCCTTGGATAACCCAGAGTCCAGAGTCCAGAGTCCGACGTACACCGCCACCATATCCTCCGCTAGGAAGCATGCACTGTCTCTCTCTCTCTCATCTTGTGTTGTCCAAAAAGAGAGGGTCAGACATTTCGCCCCGTTGACGTTCCGTCCTCCATGCTTGTAGAAAGACGATACTCGTTCCGTGTATCAATAACAGCCGCTTTGCATGACCCGTCTTCTATTCATGATCATCATCTCTTCTATCAATATCAAGGGGCCTTTTTTTTTTTTTTCGTTTTTCTTTTTCCTCCCAAGACTGGCTTTGCCATCATCTTCCAAAACATGAAAAGTTCATAACCTGGCGGAGCAGAGTGAATAAGTAAATTAAAATTAAAATAGAAAGAAAAAGAAAATCAAGTGAATTGTCCTCTTTCATCATTCATGACCAACATGTGACGGTAATTAACTCTTGATAATTCACAACATTCTTGCATCCTCATCGGCATCATCATCCTTTCGCTCGCACAACCAACACGGCATCCACACCTATTATTGCCATCCCATCCACCCAGCAACACCCCTCGCCAACAACTTGGCCACGGCCTCGGCCTCCTCAACCACCGCGCTAGCAGTGCCGTTCGCCGCGACCGCAGCCGACGTCGTCGCGCTCGTTCCCCCACCGAGGACACTCGCGTCCGTACTGTCCGGGTAAAAGAAGGCGGCGACCGCAATAATCACATAACTAGCGCACAGCAGACTGCCCTCGAGGTAGTTTGAACGGCCGTCGAGCACGAGGAAGTTGACAATGAACGCAGACACAAACATGCTAATCGTCTCAAAAAGCGTAAAGTACAGCGTCATGTCCTTGTTCATGATCCAGCCGAGGATGACGACGAGCGGGGTGACGAAGAGGGCGATTTGGATCGACGAGCCAATGGCCACGCCAATGGCCAGGTCCATCTTGTTCTTCATGGCCACGGTGACGGCTGTCACGTGCTCGGCAGCGTTGCCAACAATGGGGAGGAGGATAAGACCGACAAACGTTTCCGAGACGCCAGAGCCGCCGTTGCCGATGATGCCGTCAATGGCGTCGACCATGAACTCGGCGCAGAGGGCGACCAGGGCGGTGGATCCCAAAAGAAGCAGCACAGCAGAGGTGCGGGAGATTTCGGGCTCGTCGTCGTCTTCCTCGGCGCTTTGGGCCAGGGACTGACTGTTGACGACTATCGGGACAATCGGAGGCAGAGAACCGGGGTTCTCGCGGTAGCTGTGGTGTTGCTGGTTGTGAGAGGGCAAGGACTGCGTGCGGCGGAGAGGACGAGGGGGTTGCTGTTGGTGACCCTGCGGTCCAGCGCCGGGCAGCCCCTGCGAAGCTGCGGCGTTGCTGCTAAAGACGCTCTGGGGAAAGTTCATTGTCAAGTTAGGACGCAGAGTACGGAGGGAGAACGGCTTGGGTCGGGTCACGGTGGGCTGGGCCTCCAGATCAGGTGCCAGGGCAAAATCTACCCGCTTGGTGTTGGCAGACTCGTCGATATCCCCGGCGCCGTTGGTCTCGGCATGCTTGCGGTGGTGGTGGTGGTGTTGGCGGTGGCGACGCTCCTCGTCATTCTTCTTCTTCTTCTTTTCCTGTTCGCCTCCTGCAGCCAGCGCTTCGACAGCCTCGGTAGTGAGGCGCGAGGAGTTGCCAGGGTCAGAGCTGGATGAGGCGGCGGGCTCGCTGGTGGTTCGCGCTATGGGGTCCAGCTGTGGCGCTTCGGCATCGGACGTGGCGGAGGTCGGCGCTTGGAGGTTGGTGGGCTTCTCGGCATCCGTCGAAACAACACTCTGCTTGCGACTCTTCTTGCCCTTCCTGATGGCCCGCTTGATGCGGCGAGCGGTCGAGATGGAGTGGCCAGACGAGTCGGACTCGTCTGACGAAGTGTCGCTCTCGGAGCTGCTCGAGGACTCAAAGTAGTGGGCAGCAGGGCCGGGGACCGACTCGGCATCAATGACGTGCTGGGGCGTCGACTCGTACATGTAGGCGTGCGAGTTGAGCTGGAAGACGAGGTACAGGAAGTAGACCAGCAGCAAAATGACACTGGTGCCGCGGCTGACCTTGAGAACCTGGGTGTTGGCGGTGTCGTCGTCGCTAAACGAGGCGTGGAAGGCCGTCGGCAGCAGGAGACTGATGACGCTCAGACTCAGAAGACAGGCGCTCATTTGCGTGACGGTGCTGTTGTAGATTTGCTCGCGGAAGCGCAGACCTCCGAGGACAAAACACATGCCGAGAATCAGCAGCAGGTTGGAGAGAATGGACCCCAGCAGCGAGGCCTGCACAATGCGAATCTCGTTCTTGACCAGCGCAATGATGAAGATGATGAGTTCGACGGCGTTGCCAAAGGTGACGTTCATGAGGGCGCCAACCGTGTCGCCCAGCCTCTTGGACACGCTCTCGGTCGCATGCGCAAGCAGACCGGCCAGAGGGATGATGGCGATGGCGTTCATGGCAAAGATGATGCTCTGGCTCAGCGGCACAAAGTGGGCGGCAATGCCGACAGGCACAAAGACGAGCAACACGTTGATCCAGCTCGAGGTCAGCACGTTCCAGATGACGTTGAAGAAGCGGTTGACCACGTGCTTCTTCTCGGGCTGTGTCTTTTCGTTGACCACGTCTGTGCCGCTGTCATTGCCATAGCCGTTGCCACTGGCCGCACCAGCATCGTTCCCGGGGTTGTTGGCATCGGGGTGGTTGCTCTGGAAGGCACGCGAGCCGCCGCTGGTCTGGGAGAGGCCAGTTGCGGATCGCTGGGACGAGTTGTTGGTGGCGCGTCGGCCAGACGTGACTAGATTGTTCTTGCCATGCGCCTTGGCCCTCGCCCATCCACGAATTCGGTCTGTTGGCAGGGAAAAGCAAGGTGGTCAGCCAGGCACGCTGTGTGGAGAGAGAGAGAGAGAGAGAGAGAGGAACACGAGAGAGGAAGAGGAAGAAACACTAAGCAACCAGCCAGCCAGCCAGCCAGCCAGCTAGTCAACCAGCCAAGCCGACAGGGCCCACGGCGCCAAGAGGCAGCATCCATCCACGAGGTCGACGGCACGTGGGCCAAGGCCTTGGCTCCTTTCTGGGCCATTGCTTGTGTCTGCTGCTTGTTTCTTTCTTCTCTTTCTTCTCTTGTTCCTGGCACCGCCGATCTTGCAGTCGCAGAGTGGCAGCAGAACTTACGCATCAAGGAAAGAGAGTGAAGTCGAGAGGTTGGCTACCGGCGTAGCAAGGCTGGGAAAGGCCGTCTTCTCGAGTTGGATCGCGCCAATTGGGTTTCTCAACGGCGACCAGCAAGGGTCTCGATTGGATTTCCCGGGCTGACGACGGGAAGGATCGGGCGGTCGCCTTCGAAAAGGGCCAAGGGCAGAGGAAAAGAGAGCGCGAGAGGACCAAGCGAGAGGACGAGAGGGCCGTCAAGTTCGGGTCGCTGCTAAGAAATGATGCCCAAGTATGTGATGTACCGGTGTGCAAGGAGGAGAAGAAGAAGAAGAAGAAGGACAAGGAGAAGAAGCGTGACGAGACGCTGAACCAGGACAAGAAACAAGAAAGAGAAGAAAAAAAACGAAGCGAAAGAGGGAATTGGGTCGGGGCTGGCTTGGCAATGTCGGTGGTTGAAGTGCAGGCAAAGACGGTCAGCGCAATCCACATCGCCACGACGTCTGGCCGCCTGCGAACCGCTGCGAGAGCGGCGTGCCAGTGGCTTGTCAGTGGCTTGCCAGTGGGTTGCAGTGGGCTGCGGTGGGTTGCAGTGGGGGGCATTCTGGGGCGTGCTGGGGGCTCACAGGGCCCTTGGCTTCTGCTTCTGAGTAGTACTCGTAGAATGCCACAGTGGGTGCCACAGCGGTGCCACAGCGAGTGCCACAGCACTACCCAACTGCGCCCTGCCACTGTACGTCATCCACGGGACAGCCATCCCTGCAGCAGCCCCGGCCCCTGCGTTCATTCGCTTATGTCATCAGGGGCCTCCCCCAGACTTTCTCCACTCTGCCATCTGTCCGTGCCAAGGGTGTGGAGTAGGAGATGTTGTCACGATGATCGCCAATCCCGAAACCAAACACACCAGACCAAACACACCAAGACGAGACACACAGCGAGACAGAGAAACAGACACTTGGCGAGAACACGCAACAGCACGGCCCCAGCGTATCAATCACATTCCCAGCTTCAACGCGGAGCGCAATCCTGTTGGCAAGCAGCCACGCAAGATCAGCAGCGGACCTACAATAGCCAACCCCCCGGCCGTTGCTTGAAAAGACGGGCCCTGCAGAATGGCCATGTACGCGTCGCTCAATCGTCAAATCGTCATATCGTTCCACAGCTCAGTCTTGGCACTGCAGCAAGCGAAACCGGTCTGATTTGGGGTACGCGGCTGGTGGCCACCATCGCCAACACCACGACCGATGCACCAATTCTGTAGATCCTGTTGGAGTGGCTCTGAGGTGGTAGTGGTGATGCTGCTGGAACTGCTGCTTACAGGGTACACACAACCTCTCCTTGTGCCTTGCAGACTTGCTCCACCATAAGCGAGCCATTCATGGAAGAAACTGCACGGAAATGTCCAAGTTGCGCGTCTTCTCGAAGCTGCCTCGAACCTCTTCACTACACCGCTCGCCAAGTTTGCAGAATCTGGTGGGGTTTGATATGCTGTGTTTTCTTTGCAGATGGTGGAGAGGCATGCCCTAATACTCCGAGCAAGAACCACTTGGCTGTCTTCTTCTTCTTCTTCTTCTTCTTCGTCGCTGCAGCCGGCCGTTCCCAGCTCGGCACGCAGGCTGTCCAGAGCTTCTCGCCAAGAAGTTGTCAACAGCGACCATGAGCCAATCGATTTGAGCCAAGCAAGTGTGCAGCCTGTTTGACCTGGCGTGTCTTGGGGGCCTGCTCAAGCGTCCGTCCAACGTCTCGCATCGGGCCAGCCAGCCGACGGCCCAGCCCGGCTGGCTTTTGACGTTGGCTGTCGGGTTGTGGCTGACAAGCGACGATCCCTGCTATAGATATGCTTACTAAAAATAGCATTGGGGTGATTGGGTGGCTGGCTGGCTGGCTGGCTGTCGGTCTGTCTGTCTGGATAACTACCACACAGCCCTGCCTTTCAACTCTCTCGCCTGGTTACTCGCTGGTCGGATGGTCGGCCGTCAAAGGAGGCCGTTCTGGTGGCCGAAACACACACCGGCAATACTATCGACAAGTGTCGCCGTGATACCGGCTGTGACGGCCTTGATGACCTGGATGGAAGCCTGCATTATCCTTGGCGGTGATTTTCCTGGTGGATTCTGGGTCTGCTGGGAGTTGAATGTCTTGTTTCTTTTCTTGCTTCCATATCTTGCTGACTGCTTCCACAAATAGTGTTGGTTGTCTTGTTCCTCCTCCTCCTCTTCTTCTTCTTCACACTTTGCCGTGTGAATCTTTGTGACAACTCTCAATTGATATTGTGAGCTTGCGCTGCTACAGCATCTGCAGCTGGGGGGGCAGCCATTGGCCTCTTGCAGGGTCCGCCGTATCTGCTCATTTTCTCCGTCTTGTACCCACGTCTTCCCACCAGCAAGATGCCTCTTGCACCGATCGCCACCATTGCCGCTTGTGGCAGTATCATGACTGCCGTCAAGTCAGGATGGGAACTGTCGCGCATGATCAAAAAGAAGGATGCCGAGAATCAGCTGGAATCGTACGCTCGGTCGCTGCTCAAGGACCTTCGCAACGTCCACCTTGATGGCTTGATGGATCGCAAATCGTTTGATCGGTGGTACGACAGGTTTCTGGGCGCGCTTGCAGAAAAGGACAGTAAGTGACAGTCCAGACTGGTCTTGGATTTGACTAGAGTAGCCCAATTTCTTTTCCCTTCTTTTTTTCTTTCTTTCTTTTCTTTTTTTTTTTTGGTTTGTTTGGTGCTAATCAACATACTTCCCAGTGATGGAAATGCGCAAGATTCGTCAACATGTCAACCTGGTGTATCGCGACAGAGACAGGATCAGCCGACGCAACTCAGCCGCCACCTCCTCGTTGTCGAGCCACTACTCGGATGAGAGGAGGTCGCACCGCCGCACACACTCTGCAGATCGGCGGCCCTCGTCGCGGGCCCCGCCTCCAGCCTACTCGGTCGAGGAGTGGGAGGAAGAACGCAAACGGCCCAGCAAGCTCGACACAGGCAAGGCACAGAGAGACTACTACTACTCGCACGCTCTGCCGTCGCCGTACCTGGGCGAACTCGAGTACACGCCCAAGGCGGAAGACTTCACCGACTCGGACAAGGATCTGGGATGTCGCACCCGCAGACACGGCTCTCGAGGCCACAGCCGGCACGACTCGCGGTCCAGCAACTCGCGGAAAGAGATGGCATCTTCGTCGTCGCGGTCGCGCAGCTCCAGCACGGTGGAGAGGGGCCGTACGCGCAGCCGTAGCGTGCACGCTGAGCAGCGAATCGCCGAGAGTCCGTCTGAACTCTCGGAGAGCGAGGACGAGCGGTATCAACGGCGGCGGGACTCTTACTTTTCAACGAGTGCGAGTGCTGCTGCTGCTGCTGCTGCTGCTTCTGGACGAGGCGGTGACAAGACCTTCCGAGGGCGGTAGACAGACTGTTTGGTGGTCATTGGATTTTCATGATGGGTGATGGTGTTTGCCTTGGTGTTGTGCTGCATTCGCACGGTTTGTGGTGTTTGGAGTTGAGGTCATTCTGGATGGTCTGTTCCCTCCATGCTCTTTTAGTATCGTGTTTCTTGGTGAGAATACCGAAAAAAAAAAAGGTTAGAAAGAATATGATGGTTTGATACAAGATATTGATTGGATTGGGACTTGGTGAATCAGCCGCTAAGGGATCCTGACTACGAGAACTACACGAGGTGTGCATGCAAGGTACAGCGGTACTCTAGCGGTTGCAGCCCACCTGTAGGGCTGGAGGGCAGCTGCTGCAGCTCCTGGCCAAGCCCTGTCAGCCCCTGCCAGCCCCTGTCAGACCCTGTAGAAGCCCTGAAGAAGCCCTGACGAACACGGCTCATGCAGCAGGGCTTCCCGCTGTGGAGAATGCGCTGCCGTGCGCTGGACGGGGACCCCTGGCCCGGCTTTTTTCCTTCTCCAAGCGCGGGGTTGGGGTTCAGGCTCAGATAAGGGAGAAAAAAAAGGACGATAAGACGCAGATTGAGATCTCTGGCTTGTGATTGATAACTCGTCTCTCTCTCTCTCTCCCTCCTCCTCCCCCTCTCTACCTCTACCAACTTCATCTTCAACTCCAACGCCAACTCGTTGATCCCCACAATCACAGCCACAGCCACGGCCACGGCCACCACGCCACACCACGGCTTTGACCTGAGCTGCTACCTTTTGTCACTGCCTGCCGTGTATCGACATAACTTGTCCAGACTAGACTGACCTTCTCGCCTTGTCCGACCTCGCGCCACCGCGCATCTCCCACCTCGCAGCCTCCACGATGGCCACCGTCGTGCCACCGCCGTCCAAGCGCCAGCGTCGCGAAGACGTCGCACGCACCAGCACGCAAGCCGACCTCTCGACCATCCTGCCTCCAGACAACGGCTCCTTCAAGGCGCGCTTCATCGACGCCAGCAACGGCGCGCCGCTCGCCGACGCCATCGAGATTCCGCTCGCCGATGCCACCGAGAAGAACGTCTCCTTGCTGCTCAACACCCTCCTCGGCCGCGACCGCGACGACTTCCTCCCTTACCGCTTCCGCATCCACATCCCCGGCAAGGACATTGTCGTCGACCAGTACCCCGCCGACCTCCTGGCGCTGCTCCGGTCCCACGGCGTCGCCAACCCGTTCGAAACCACCGTCACCCTCGCCGCGGAGCCGCAGGCCGTCTTCAAAGTCCAGTCCGTCACGCGCCTCGCGGCCAAGATCCCCGGCCACGGCGAAGCGATCCTGTGCGCGCAGTTCTCCCCGGCCTCCTCGGCCATGCTCGCCACCGGCTCCGGCGACAAGACGGCGCGCATCTGGGACACCAACACGGGCACCCCCAAGTACACCCTCAAGGGCCACACGGGCTGGGTTCTCGGCGTGTCGTGGGCGCCGGATGGCTCGCGGCTCGCCACGTGCAGCATGGACGGCACGGTGCGTGTGTGGGACCCTGCGACGGGCAAGCAGATCAACGGCGGCACCGAGACGAGCGGGACCTTCCGCGGCCATGCGAAGCCCAGTCTGCAGCTTGCGTGGGAGCCGTTCCATCTCTGGCGCGATGGCACGCCGCGGCTGGCGAGCTGCAGCAAGGACGCCACGGTGCGCGTGTGGGTCGTCAACACGGGCCGCACGGAGCATGTGTTGAGCGGACACAAGGGGAGCGTCACTTGTGTCAAGTGGGGAGCGGGCGGCGGCAGCAGCAGCAGCGGCGGCGCAAGCGCTGGCTCCGGGCTGATTTACACCGGCTCGCACGACAAGACAGTCCGGGTCTGGGACCCCGTCAAGGGCACCCTCGTGCACGAGCTCAAGGCCCACGCCCACTGGGTCAACCACCTGGCCCTGTCGACCGACTTTGTGCTCAAGACGGGCTTCTTCGACCACACCCGCGACATACCCGCGACCGAGGAGGGCAAACGCGCAAAGGCAAAGGAGAGGTTTGAGAAGGCGGCTACGCAAGACGGCAAAGTGGTCGAGCGGCTGGTCAGCGCGAGTGACGACTTTACCATGTTTCTGTGGGATCCCATGAATACGACTGCTGGTGGTGGAGGCAAGAAGCCGCTTGCGCGCATGCTGGGCCATCAGAAGCAGGTGAACCATGTGTGTTTCTCGCCGGATGGCGCGGTCATTGCCAGTTGTGGGTTTGATAACCATACCAAGTTGTGGTCGGGGCGGTATGTTTTTTTTTTCTTTTGTTTTTTCTTTGTTTTTTTTTTCCCTCTTCCTCCGTGGTCTTTCTTCTTTTTCTTTCCTTTCCTTTCCTTTCCCACTCCTCTCGTTATGCTTTGTTTGCTCCTCTTTTCTACCTTCTACCTTCTCATTGCTAACACTGCCCCCCAAAAAAGCGACGGGAAATTCATAAACACCCTCCGCGGCCACGTCGCACACGTCTACCAGGCCGCCTTTTCGGCCGACAGCCGCCTGCTCGTCACCTGCTCGCGCGACAACACGCTCAAAGTCTGGAACGTGCGCGCGTGCAAACTGGCCGAGGACCTGCCCGGCCACGAGGACGAGGTGTATGCGGTCGATTGGAGCGCAGATGGGCAAAAGGTGGGGAGTGGAGGGCGGGATAAGGCTGTGCGGTTGTGGAGGAATTAGGACGTGGTTTTTTCTTGTTTTTATTTTGGTTTGGTTGTTGGTCGACGAGTGTGGGAGGTTGTTTATATAAAGGATATCGGATAGATGAGGCTAGAACAAAAGAAATGATACCCAAGGGTCTTTGTTTTTTCCCGTCTTTTCTTTTCTTTTCGCGCAATGGATGATTGCAGTCTTGTATCCATTGTATAAGTACTTCTCACGCTTCTTGATGGGTCCCCGGCATGTAAATGTTTTTTTATTTTTCCTAGTATTCTTGAGGCTTTGTGAACAATACCGTGCGCCGCTCACTTGACCTGATATGACAACATACATATATATGTATATATATATATATATACAAATATACATGTATGTAGTGTTTGAATACAAATCCATCCTACCCTGTCAACTTCATTCATTCCTTTTTTTTCCCCCTCTGCTAGGCCAAAAGCTGTCCATCTCCCGGCCGCAAAATCCGATTTCATCAACCAGAAGCACTTGGCCGAGGACACAAGAGGACATGGCGGTTCCGTCATTACCAAGACGATTGCGCACACACAAAGAAAATAAATCAGACCTGGTCAAGGACACAGTGGGAAATTTACACTTCCGCTGAGATTGATGCTATCATACGAATCAAATAAAACCCCACCACCCAATGAACAATGGACACACGCTTTTCCTCACATGAATGTATATATATATATGCGCCAACCCAATTCCCATCATCCATGCCCATCATCATCATATCTCCTTGACAAAGCCAACCTCCATGACCCTCTCATGCGCCAGTCTCAAATTCGCAATCTTGCCCCGTGTATTCTCCCGGATCCACAAAAACAACGACAGCAACACCCGTCGAAACAATGCCGACTTCTCCTGGCTCGCCCGGATCTTCATCTGCCCTTTGCCGACAATGTACATGATTCTCGCCGCATACGCGCGGTCGAGACGCGCCAGCTCTGCCGCGATGCGGTCGTTGCGCAGTTCCACAGGGGTCGATTTCTCGTTGGCTGTGTGTGGGTGGGTGCTGTGTGTGTAGGGGTTGGGGATGGGGCTGTGCTGGTAAGGACGAGAGAAGTCTGAGTTGTTGTTGTGAGAATCTTTGCTGCTCGCTAGCGTGAATGAGATGGCGGGCGTGTGTGGTGGTGGTGGTGGTGGTGGTGGTGGTGGTGCTGCTGCTGCTCCGGTTGTTGTTGTTGTTGTTGTTCTTTGCGCACTGGTAGGAGCTTCGACACCGGGTGTCTGCGGCAGCGGCACACAGGTCGGCTCGACGGGGCTGTGACCTGCTCCCTTCTTGATGATATCTGCGCTGGTCGTGGTGGCTGTCGACGGGCTGTCGTCGCCTGCTTGCGTGGCCGTCTGGCTGTCATCACCACCGCCTTCGCCATCGTCCTCCACCTCACTAGTCTGCACAACGACATTCTCCCTCATCGCACTGCTCTCGCCGTTATCGTCCTCACTCTCATCCACCACCAGCGCAATCCCATCGCCGTCTTCACCAATAACCGCCTGTCTCACCACAAACGCCCGCACCTTTTCATAAATCAATGCCGCCAGATCCGGCGAAATCACCTCATCCATGTACCCGTGCTTGACCACCAACCGGTAGCACCCCGGGATCGTCGTAAACTTGCTCACCGAGTACCTCTCCGCGTCGGGGACCGTGGGTGCCTCGACAGGATGCAAGTGGAAGAACACCGTGATATCCATGACCGCCACGAATTTACTCGCAAACTGCGTAAACACCGCAGGCGTCATGACCCCCGTTTTATCAAAGAAAATCCCCAGCCCGCGGATCTGCGACAGGGAGTCCCCGCCCCACTGCGGTGTCAAGCGCAGTTTTCCGTCGACGGGGTCTTTCATCACCAGGTGATTGAGCTTGAACCTGTCCTCGGCTTCGGCTTTCCACTGGTTTTCCTTGCCGTAGCGCCAGAGCAGGAACAAGGACGCGAGGATCGCCGAGAGGGTGAGGGTGAACCATGCGCCGTCGGGAACTTTGTTGAGCGCCGACGACAGGTACAGCGCGTCGTGCAGCGCAAAGAAGAGCCAGGGCAGGATCACCATCCAGGGCCGCACGCGCCACACGATGAGGGCGACGAGAGTCACCATGCAGGTGTCGAAGAAGGTGACAAACATGACGCAGACACCGTACGCGTTGCCGAGGCGGGTCGTGTTGGAGTAGATGGCAGTCACGAGAATCGTGCCGATCATGAGGAGCCAGTTGAGGAAGGGCACGTAGAGTTGGCCATGGAAGGTCTTGGAGGTGTGCACGACTTTGACTTGTGGGCAGTACGAGAGCTTCATGATTTGGCTGATGAGCTGTTTTTTTTTTTTTTTTTGTCAGCTGGGGATGTAAGAATACCACAAATCATGGAACTCAAGCAACATACCTGAAATGTAGCTGTGATGATGGCCTGCGATGCAACAATGGCTGCCAGCACCGCAACGACCAAACTCGGGTACAGCATCCCCGGCGGTACAGAGTTGTAAAACGGATTCGTCCATGCCGTCGGGTGCACTGCTAGAAACGCTGCCTGGCCAGTATATGCGAGCAGCAGACACGGATACGTGTAGCACATCCAGCTCAGCTGGATCGCGCGCATCGAAAACGCTCCCAGATCAGCAAACAGCGCCTCGACACCGGTAAACGCCAGCAGCACGCCGCCGAGCATCTTCCACCCTTCCGTCTTGTTGACGATGAAGAAGCGGAAGGCCCAGTACGGGTTGAAGGCTTTGAGCACCGAGTGGTCGTATTTGATGAGGTTGTAGATGCCAAAGCCGCCGTTGAAACCCAGCCACAGGATGACGATGGGGGCAAAGACGCTGGCGAGGCGGGACAGACCAAGTGGTTGGATGGCGAAAAGAAGTACGATGATGCCGCAGGTGGTGCCAACGACAGTCGAAGTCTCAATGTTGGGCTGGACAACGTTCAACCCCTGGACTGCGCCGAGGATGGACTGAGCAGGAGTGAGGACGCCGTCGGACAGGACCATAGACACGGCCAGCACACCAATTGTCTTGAGGAGACCGCGGAAGAATTTGCTCTTTTCAATTGCCGAGCGAATCCTGCCGTTGACGGGTCGCAGGTTGCCAGTGAGATGCCGTTCCATGTGGATGAGAGGTGCTTCGCGGGGATCACGTTCTGTCAAGTGTGCCTGATTTGAAATCGTCACATGAGTACACAAACATTGCCGAGGATTTGCATTCGAACTCAAGAAGAAGTAAATACTTACAAATCGAGTGAGGAGTGAGTAGCAACTAAAAGTACCACCCTCGCCCTCATTATCCGCGTGCAGAATGATAAACACATATTTCAACGTAACCATAATCGACATGGACCACAGTACCAGCGACAGCACCATAATCACGTCGTCCTGGGACGGATCCTTGGTGAACGTCGACGAAAACACATACAGTGGACTCGTGCCGACGTCGCCGTAAATAGCGCCAATCGACTGGTACGCGAGCCAGAGAAGCGTGGTGCCCTTGTAGACTTGCTTGACCTTGGGCTTCTCACTCTCGCGCCAGTTGTCGCCTTCCTCCTCAAACGCCTCGGTGCGGTGCCTGTCGAGCGAGATGCTGCGCTGGGTCGTGGCCCGCGAGAGCGCGCGCGTCGAGTAGATGCCGCCTGCCAGCGCTGTTGTGTCGGTCCGTGTCAGTGGTCGGCATCGCGAGTCCGACTCGGACAGTCGCAGGTCTTTGGGATGGACGTCGTCGGCGATGCGGATGGTCGCCGGCTGGGAGAGCGGCGCCAGCGAGTCGGGACGTGGGGAGAAGGCTGCAGTGGGGTTGGGCGAGAGCAGATTTGGGTTTGGCGTGGGCGTGTTGTTGGGATCGGGCGAGAAGGCGCCTGGATTGGGTTGTGGCGAGAAGAAGACGCTTGGATTGGGTGACTGGGCGTCTGTGAAGTCGCCGTCTGGCCGAGGCGACCGAGTGTCAGCCATGGCTGTTGTTGCCTGCTTTGTTTTGCCTTGTAGAACCAATGGGTAGTTTCTTGAAGCCAGCTGTGTCCGTCTGGACAATCGCAAGAGGAGTGGCCCAGAGAGGAACCGCCAAAGCAGTCAAGCAGTTCTGCTTTATACAATCGATATGGCTTGATCGAATAAGTGATGTGGCAACAGTGCTCTGGAGCAATATAAAGAGAACAAATAGTGGACAGAGCCAAGAAGACTAAACAAAAAGAGCCAGTAAAAGAACAAGAAATACAAATCAGAAAGAGCCCTCGTCTAGAACGACACATGCATTGCACAATTTCAAAAATTGTGGCAACGAAAATCCATACGTCCAGGCGTAAAAGATATATGCCGGCGGTGGGAAATATGCGCGTGTGCGATGGGTGGTGGTGTGTGGTGGTCGTAGTGGACCCCGTTTTGAGGGATATTCTGGTATCACGACGCTTTGATAAAGCAACCCCACGGGACTCGTCCGTTTGAGAAGAGATGGAGCGGTCTCGATGCGTCTGTCAGTCGCCTTATGAAATAACTTTTCACAAGCAGAGCAAAATGACAAAGCTCATTGGCGAAAGAAACAGCAAGCAAGGATCAGGCTGGGGAACAGAAAGAACGACAACAGAAAGAAAAGAAAGGCTACATGCCTGCTATATGTTTCATGCGGTGCACCACTTGTTGCATCCTCGTGGTGAGCTGCAGTGGGTAGCATCAGCAGCAGCCGGCAGGAAGCGGAGGAGGAGGAGTCAAGGGGAGGAGGAGGAGCAGGAGGAGGGGTGCTTTTCGGACCAGGGCCATCAGACATGGAGGGGGCCAGGGTCCGCCTCTTACTCTCTTTCCGTGGATGATGGCGTGGATGAACACAACTTGTAAGGCAGTCCATGCTGATAGAGAGGGGAGGGACCTGGGCAAAGTCACTCATGGACAGCGATATTGGCGGTCCATGGCAGAGGATCCAAAGTACCGCAACATCTACCACACTGGACGCTAGCACTTGACAAGACCATGTTCTGTCCAAGTGCATAACACGAGACCGTAGCTGGAGTGATGGCTGATGACTGATGACCAAATGTATGACTGGCATGCCAAGTTCCGGGCTCGCCGTGCTGTGCTGTGCAGTGCTGTGCCGTGCCAGGGCATACCATGTGAAGCTTGCCTTTGGCGGGCCTAGACAACGACCCTGATTTAGCATCACGGCAAAAGGAGCCGGATTGGGGTTGGACCATCCAGTGTTCTGGAGAGGGCGGCAGTGCACGTTGGCGGCGGAGCAATGCAGACAGACACCACCCTGGCAGCCTAGCAACCAGAAAAACCCGCAGCGAAAAGACGCTGCCAGACGCCCACCGATACACTTTGCATCGGTCTCTTGTCTTTGCGCTTTACCTGCTTTTCCCGGGTGCATCTCCCCTAACTCTGTTGATCCTTGCGCTGCTATTTTCTCTCGTGCCTTGCAGCTGACAATCAAGCATGGGAGTTGAATCCTTCTGCTGGCAGTGCGGTCTGACCAACAACCCACGTCCTGCGAGTTTTCCTTGCGCAATTAGAAACTTAAGGCTGCCGGAAAATCGCGAGCAAGGAAAGGGTCAGACAGAAATCCGTAAGAGGTCAAGCGTCCAGATTGACAAGACCACCTCAAAGAGTGCGGCACCAATCAGGGTGCCTGGATCAGTAAGTGCTGAGAGATTGCAACAGGCCAAAGGATCGTTCCCGAGTCCAGGAATAAATCCCGGATCGTCCACTGCAGACATCATCAGTGGTCATGCCCATGAGATGATGCGATGAGTACACGCTGGATCGTTACCATGCGATAGGTTTGCCGGCTGTGTTGTTTGAGAGAAAAGGTGAGTATCTGTCAATTCGCTTTTCCGCAAGGCAGTAGATAACCCGCCTTCGTGGTATTCTGATTAAGCGCCAGTGGCCATCTTGAACTGGCCGCAGTGGGTATGCTTGGTGTTTTCCCCCCTTTCAACAAGCTACTCAGCAGGCAAGGAGGTCGGCACATCTAGCGGCCGTGAGCCTCAAAGCTTGGCCTTTTGTTGATGTGCTTTGGAATGTGAAGAGATCATCTTCCCGCTCTCTTCACCAAGCGATCGACGAATGGGCAGAAAGAAGCCATAGTCAACACGCATCCATCAGACATGACTGGTTGATTGATCAATTGCCATTCGAAGTAGATCCGAAGCTCGACTGCTGCCTATCATTGACGGCATCGGCAAACGTGCCAGCGTGAATGGTTCGAGCATGGGTGAAGGGCCAATGCAAATTGTGTGACCATATGCGCGATCCTCTGAGATCGGCCTCTCGGACGGCACTTGGATTTTTATTTTTTGTGTATGCAGTGAGATGCTGCCACAGCAGGTGTGTGTGGCCAGAAAAAGATCCAGCCCCCCGGTTCCCCGGCGGGTCTGCTGAAACGGTCAGCTCAGATGTTGATCCTATTCCGCTGCTTGTGCGAATGCCTGCGCCCTGGTTGTACTTTAGTAGAATCAAGTCAGCTAGTCGGCTCATTGGCCAATAGTCAGTTCATCAAACAGTCAGTCAGTCAGTCAGTCATCGACTGACGCTACATGCTGCCATATGCCTAGTCCTGTACTGTACCACTTGACTGAAGAACAAACAAGCAACGATCCGTAGTCTCGTTGACTTTTCGCATCGATACTGAAAACTGGCTGTTTGGTGCGTGCAACTGCGTGCGGCGACCCAAAGACCAAACCTTGTGTCCTATCAGGTGTCCACGTTGCTGCCCTCGTCTCACCAAAACTGTCGTCGAATTAATGTGGAAACGCATGACCACTCAGATTCCAGCAGAAAAAAAAAAAAAAAGGGACGAGCCGAGGCGGGGTGGGCCTGCAGCGCAGAAGCCATGAACACTGGGTCCTGTGGGTTAGGCTGTGGGGGGAGGTTCTAGACCACGCATCCCTTGACTGTCAGAAAGGCGCGAGTGTTGTTGCTGTTGCTTGCAAGAATCCCGTGCTCTCATGAATAGACACTCTACTTCGAATGGTCCTGGTCTGCTTTCGCGGAGAAGATATTGCACCGTCGTTGTCGTGAAAACGTCGTAGTAATTTGATTGTATGTTGTAGATGCCGCTAACTTTTTTTTTCTCTCTTTTCTTTTTGTTTTGTTCCCTTTCCGAGTCTTTAATCCATTTGCCCAATGCTCACATTGTCAGGGCCGTTGCCGTTCGTCACAACCTCGTGTCCTGTCGCCTTTTTGCGGTCTTCATCCGTAATCTTCAAGCACCAGTCAAATTTGTCTTCAACCTTACCTGCCTGGATGCCCTTGAGCTGGGCCAGCAACTTCAGGCACAAGTCGCCGGCGTCTTCCTGGGTGTCTGGGATGTAGCTGACGGTCTCCTCGCCCTTGGCCGCATCGACCGAGAGACGGGAGTGCGACTTCAGGGTGGTCGCCAGAGATTTAGGGTCTGACGAGGCGATCCGGCGTGTGATGGAGCGGATGGGGACCAAAGAGGCGGCCGTGCCAGCTGCCATGACCTCTGAGAAGTTGGCCAGCTCGGCATATTTGATCTAGAAAGCGTCGTCAGCTTGGTCTGCTCCTTTTCCTCGGCTTCTTCTCCCCCTCCTCGTCTCTTGCGGTCTGGTCCCGCTCTTGAAGCACCAAGATACATACCGAGCGTTTCTCCACACCCCAGCCAAAACTCTTTGCAATTTCCTGCACACTCTCACTGGTGACACTGTTGATGACATTTGTCGAGTCGGGCACCACAACGGTGGTCTTGTCGCCATCAACCAGCACTCCAATGAAGCCGCTGGTGCTGAACTCGTCAATCTCGGTGTGGGTGGCACTGTCGAGGTGGAGAGTGATGTCGTAGCCCTGCGAGCGAGCTCTGTCCGTCCACCGCAACACAGGAGCGTAGTTACCACCAACCTTGGCGCTACCTGTTCCGTTGGGGGCGGCACGGTCAAAGTCTTCGAGAATCAAACAGCGTACAGGGTGCACGCCGTGGTAGACGCCAGTCGGCAGCACAAACACGCAAAAGGTGTACTCTTCGGGCGGCGTAAGGCCCAGCTGCGCACTGGACCCGTACATTTGCGGGCGAATGTACATGGCAGCACCCGTCTCGTGGGGGGGCACCCACTCGGCATTGAGAGCCACAGCAGCACGGCAGGCCTCGACAAAGGTCTCAACGGGCAAAGGCGGCATCGAGATGAACTCGGCGCTGTGCTGCATACGGGCAGCGTTGCGGTCAGGACGGAAGATCTGGATGTCCTTGTCGCCCGGCGTGCGGAAAGCCTTGAGGCCCTCGTACGCCTGCTGACCGTAATTGAGAGCGGGCGCCATGCCGTGGATGCGCATGAAGGGGTCCACGACAAACTGCAGAGGCGTCCATTTGCCTGTCTTGACCGAGTAGTGCGACTCGATGTGGCCATTGACTGTGAGGGAAAAAAAAAAGAGAGCGCGTTAGTGACGAACAGACAGATAGACAGACTGCCATGTGGACCGCCAGCCACAGACACCAAGGCAGCCAGGAAGCGTGAAAGGTAGCTCACCTTCTCGCATGCGAAAGCCCAGGTTGGCCCAGTCAATCTTGTTGGACGGCGGCGGTGGGAAAGAAGTAAAAGAAGCCATGGTGAAATTTCTTGGGCGAAGGATGCTCAAGATGCTCGAGATGCTCGGAATATTCTCGTGCTTGCTGGGCCCTGCTCTCGATTCTGCGAACAGTATTGCCAGATGAGTCTCTGCGGAGAATTGTCAACAAGAACGAAGCGTCAATTCGGCTGTTCGGTGACTTTTCGCGAGGCTTATATCAGGTCAGCGTTGATTGACTCGGAGCAGATCGCAAGTGCGCAGAGAGCTGGTGAGCAGGGCATGGAGTTCTCAGGTAATAAAAATTGCAGCAGTGGCTCCGATTGCGGGGCCCCCACCAGAGCTCCAGCATTGGCAGCGGCAACGGGCAGAGGGGCAGAGGGGCTTTGGGGAGGGGGGGGTTGCAGCGGGTAGCTACAGGCACTTACAGGCAGCCACAGGAGGCTACAGGCTACTGCAGGCAGCCACTATGTACAAGCACATGCCAGGGTAGCACTGTGTGACGCTACAGTGTCCAGTGTGCCGTGCCCGCAGAAACCCCAGACAACGTCACTGGTCGAAAAAGTGGATATCCAGGACGACTTCCATCTTCCAGAAACAGACTCGCGATGGCCTCACTTCTTCTTGCCTTCCCTTCCCGTCACTTCTTGGCCCACATCCAAAGACACGACACAAGGATTTGTTCAGTCAGTTGCTTCTATCCCATACTTGCATTACACTATATAATCTGGGCACTGCACCAGACCAAACTAAACCACACCCAATTGACCAGAAACGAACCGAGCCCAGGCAAGATATCAAGATCCAAAGCAAGTCGAACACAGTCCCCAGACCCCAGAACCAGACCGCGTCTTCGTCCACCTAAGAATACGAATTCGAGCAGCAAGATAACTAAGATGATCGGGACGAATATGACGAGGAAGACGATCGAAGAGATCGAAAAGACCAAGCGCATCAACACTCCAGGCAAGACAAACAAGCCAAAGTCCTGACGCAGAAGACGACCAGGAAGATCAAACGCCACATCTACGAGTATGAGGATCGGAACCTGCAAATACCCGTGAAACCCACTCTCAGAATCCCCCGTTGTATGCACCAAGGCCGTTGCCAGGTGCTGGTGCCTGCCACATGGGCACCGTCGATCCGTCGTGGCTTTGCCCTTGGCCTAGGCCCAGCATCGTCTGCCCTTGATGCTGCAGCGCGTGAGAGGCGAGCCACAAGGACTGGAGGGGCAGCTGCATGCTCGACATGGGCTCCAGCGGCGACGACATGGCCGTGGCTGTGGGTGCTGCTGTGGCTGTCGTGGCTGCCAAATGTCCCCAGGCCAGCGGGGCCACTGGCGAGCTTGGGCTGGTGTTCAGGAGCGGCATTGAGAGGTGGGCTGTTTGTTGCTGCTGGAACTGCTGGAACTGCTGGTTGGCAGTCGGGCCTGGCCATTGCAGCACTTGGGCGGGCCCCGACTGAGGTCCGGGGCTGGCCACGCCAAAGAGCTGGGCCATTTCGGCGCTGGGCTGTGCCATGGCATAATCTGTGGGTGCTTTGAGCGACGGCAGAATTTGCAACAAGCGGGCTGTGGACATTGACAGGCGAGCACGCTTCATGTCGCCACGGTTGTGTCCTCTCGTGCCGCTGCCGCCTTCAGGTGTCAGACACCGGATGAGGTCGAGCGACTTGTCAGTCACGGGCAGCATCTTTCTGATGGTCTTGACGCCATCAGAGTTGCGCTTGATGTATTTCTGAATCTTGACGATATCCAAGCGGCCGACATTCAGCGTCAGGGTCGTGTTTGCTGTGCGCAGCTGCTGTCTGCGGACCTTCTCGGGCCCAAGAATGCAACAGATCTGCTCACTCAGCATGGCCACAAGCCGCTGCACCATGTTGCCCGTCACGTTTTTCTCAACGCCCCAGCTCTTGAGCCGCGCTTTGAACATGCGCTTGGTCGCATTCAGACCGTACTGGTCCCTCATAGTGGCTTGCAGGTCTTCCAGCTTCATGGTATCATACAGCTCGGTGATGAGCGTCCTGTATTTGATGAACAGCGCTTCTTTCTCTGCGCTGTCGTCGTCGTTGATGGACCTTCTTTTGGCTTCTGGGGCGCTCTCATTGTCCTCGTCGCCCTCGTCGCCCTCGTCACCCTTTTCGTTGTCGACCGACTCTATGTGCGATGACTCCGAAGTCGGAGTCGCTATTCCGGAGAACATGCTGTCCTCGTTGTACAAACGCTCAGTCTTGACTCTGCCGGCTTCAGGCCTCGCCGGCTCGGCAGCCGCCTGGTACAAGCCGGGGTCCACCCCCGACCAAGTCGCCGGAGCCTGTATGCCATTCTCTGATGGCGAAGGCGTGGAATACGGCATGAAGTGTGTAAAAGGAGGTGACATGGGCTCAGTCTTGAATGGGAGTTGGAAGGGATCGTATGATGAAATTACTGGATTGGCAATAGCGGCAGAAGCAGCAGCCGCAGCAGCTTCGGTGGGAGACAAAAAGGCAATGGGCTGCGAGTATGGGAGGGTGGGTGATAGATAAGCGTCAAAGCCGGGATTTTGAGGTTGACTGGCGTCCAGCATCTTGATCTTTTATACGAAGCTGGTGGAGAAGGAAACTGGACAAGAAGAAGACGAAAGAATGGTTTATCAAAGATTGAAGAATTTGAGAGGTGAAACAGCCTGATGGAAGTGGTCTTGGTCGAGCTGTGGCATGTCGGACGGTACAAAGAGACGAAGCGGCAGAGACAGCCCTCGACTTTATATCGGCCCGCAGGGAGTAGTGGTGCTGGTATGGTACCCGACCAGATCGGCTTCCCGAGCTAGCACTGGCCACTTGAGATTTGGGAGAAAAAGACAGACGAGGAGAGTCCAACTTACGAAAGAGGCTTAGGTTTGATGGGATGAGTCGCTGCCTCGATCCCTCCTTGAGCGTCTGGACATGGGTTCTTTTTCCGCATGCAAGCACGCCTGGGGTCCCCTCCGTGGCACATGCTGCGTCAGGGATGCATGCGTGCTTGCTGCTGCGTCTCTGCAATGGATGGCACAAGGGCTTCCTCCATTCTTGCGGCGACGCGACATGCAGTTGGAAAGCGATACCTGTGCAGACAATGCTTGTTGTGTCTATGTTGAGCCTTTGCTGCGTCCCAAACCCTTTCCTTCTCCCTGGCAAGATGTTGGATCTTGGGGAGGACGCCAGCCCCCGTTTCCCTCCTTCTCTCTGTCTCTCCTTGCGTTTTCCCACCTCTTGACGGAGAGGCTGTCAAAGCAATCCTACCTACACATATTGGGTCGCATGCAATCAACGACCGCTAGACCCACACATCCACACACCAAGCGCAACCACCCGCTCGTTTCTCAGCCTTACTTACTGACCATACCCTTGCTCATCACTCCGTCTTCTTCTCCTCCTCCTCCTCCTCCTCCTTCTTCTTCTTTTCGCCTCTTTCGACAGCATGCGGCGACAGCAACGCAGATCTTCTGGCAAGGGCTGATGTCGGGCTGGTGCGCAAACTACAGGCCAACAAGCGCACAAGGCCGCGTCTAATTCCCGTCTAGATGGATTAAGTCCACGGGCTTAGGATCTCGCACGCATGGGTTCTCAAAACACCTCAGCAGGTCCAAAGGAGAACGGGGTATCCGGAGTCACAGGATATACAGGGAGCCAAGAACTAACCTGGGAAGAGTTACGCTGGCTGGCCAGCCGCCCCCGACTAGGCTCGCTGGGCGGGCTGGACTGGCTAGCATCCTCGACCTTGTTGTTTTGCGAGCAAAAGTGATGCAAGAAAGTAGAGGACAGATGGCCAAAAAAGCCTGGTCCCTCTAGCGCTCGTTGACAGGCTCGAATCAAGCTTCAGCCAGAGCCTGGTTTGACAGCGGAAACTGTTCCAGCGTGGAACCGCCAGAACTAATAGTCCAAATGGGAGTGAAGACACCACAAAACCAGCGTCCCTTGTTTTCTGTCTGTGCACTCTGGAGTGGGATCTGGGGGTGGAGCTTTGGTCCCTGGACTCTTCTGTGGGATGAGATTGGCTTGCAGAGTGCGAGCCGATGCCTCTCTTGGCCTGGTCTTTGGAGATGCCGTCCGTACGTGAATCACCTTTGTCATGAGGAGCTGAAGAGTTCAGCTGCCGGGCCGAGTTGTTGTTGTTGTTGTTGTTGTTGTTGTTGTTGTTGTTGTTGTTACCGTTGTCGTTGTTGACAGAGACGTAGACAACCTTTTAGCGCTGCTCTTGCTTCTTTGCACGCATGTTGCTGCCCCGTTGCTGTCACCTATTCACATCCTGCTCACGCTCTCAACTCTCTGCTTTGTTTCTCTTTCCCCCATTGTGCTATGACCAGCAAGAAGAAACGACAGAGGAGACAGAAGCATTCCGTTCACTTCTGCGCATCTTTCGTGGCAGATGGATGTCTCTGGTCTTGACATGGGGGAGGGGGCTGGATGGATTCAGAAGATGCATGGGGGAAGAAGAATAACCTTACATCCTGGGGGATCGATCAAATCGGTTGTCGTACCCTTTCTCGCCGGACCCCCTTGTCTTGATTGGACCCCTCCTCCCCTTGTTCTTTACCCCCATGCACACACTCTCTCTCATTCTCTCTCTCTCTCTTCTCTCACTCTTCCTGAAATCTGTCTCTCTCTGCGGCGCGGGAATAGTTCCCGGAGCATGTGCGGAGGGAAAGAAGGGTACCCTAGCTTTTGACACTGCCGTTGGATACAGGGGTTCCATCTCTCTCTCTTGTGAGTGTGTGTGTATGTGTGTGGTAGCCAGGATAATCAGCCGCGTTGTGCCGCTTCCGGTCTTGCTGCTGAGCCTCCCCTAGGATTGGGGCGTCACACTGGGCCGTGTCACTCTGGCCTTGCAGGCCGTAGCAGCCGTGAGGAGGCAGCAAAGAGAAGAGGGTGTGAGCGTGGGTACGTAGTGGTGGGATGATCGACTGGCCCCTGAAGAGGATGGTTACAATGCGACGCTTCTCGAGAGGGAACCCCCCCCCCCAAAAAAAAGACGCACGACAAGATTACATCTCACACATGCACATTACCAATTGGCAGCAGTGGTTGATTCATGACGGGTTGAGGCCGACGACTGATGGGTCTCTCGCTGTTGATTTCTAGTGTCTTGTTTTGTTTGTGATGGTTTCTCGCTTACCTTCTTGACAGGTCGATAAGCAAAAGGTCGAGGAGATGTGAGTGGATTCCGAGGGTTCACCAGACAAACATCTTGGATGTAATTGAGGAGCCCTTTGAGCGCCTCGACCTACTACTACTGCTACTACTGCTACTACTACTACTAGTCACTTACTGGACAGGTTGACATTATGGCCTGGCTAGATGATTGATCCGGTCGATTGAATGATTGACTGATTGATTGACTCATTGATTGGGAATGACATCGCTCAAGTTACCGTATACAGACAAGTCGCACTCGCCACTGAAGCAGAGAGCAAACGACAGGGCCGGAAGCAACACACACACACACACACACACAATCATGGTGATATACGCTATCCAGGCGCACTTTGCAGAGAGGCTGCTGGATCGAAGTGGAGGGCGGTCGCATCCGAAACCTTTCTGCCAGGAAGCGACAACAGATGGGCGGACCAACGCCGACGATACAAGAAGATGGAAGAAGAGAAGAAAAAAAAATAAAGAATAAAGAAGAACAAAAAGAACGAAGGAGGGATGAAAAGTTGAAAGGATGGGCCTGTCAACACCCTGTCGCCGCGTTTTCTTTGATTCTTCTTCTTCTTCTTTCGAGAAAGGAGGGGAAAGAGGAGGGGTTTGGATGGATGGCTGGATGGCTGGATGGCTGGATGGCTGGATGGATAGAGTGGGTGATATCATGCAGCGGCATGGCTGGCCCTGACAGTGGTGGTGGAAAGAGGGCTTGTTGTTGGTGCGGCTGAAGTACTTGGCCGAGTACCAAGTAAGTACCCAAGTACTCGTCCAAGCTACATACCTCAGAACCACCGTCTGCAGGAATGTGGCCGTCTACGGGTACGGTACCCTGCCTGCCGGCTGAGAGGAGGGGAAGGACAAGATGTACATGGTTCAGTGTTGTTCACTGAGGCTGGGCTGGTGATGAAAAACTGTGCCAAGGTGTGTATACTGACTGATTTACAATAGGTACGTGAGCCTGTCCTTGGGGTGCTTGGCTCGTGTGGCTTGGCTGTATAAAGTGTGATTGTCGCTGTGAGCTGCCAAAGAATAGGCAAGTCAAAGAAGTGCATACTCTCCCATTGCAGATCTACTCATCTCCCATGATTGGACGAACACTTCGCGGTTGCTTTCCCTGGCTGCCAAGATAACCCACAGTATCATAAATAGACGGCGGCAGCACAGCACAGCAAGCGGGGATTCAAAGCCGGCGTGCTTAAGCGAGCACATAGCAGGCCTGCATGGAGCCAAGGGTTCGTATGGTGTGGTATGGTCTTGGCTCGTTGTTCTCTGAGGAGTTGTGTGTTGAAATGGTGTTGTGTTGTCTTGTGTTTGGCGAGTTTGTTGTTGGTGTAGCAGTCTGCAAAAGGTGATCCGGGTACTGCATCACCATCGAGGTGCAACAATGGCCATGTCTGTTATTCTGTACGCTGTGCGCTGTATGCTGTATGCTGCGTGGTGTGCTTATCTCTTTTCTCTCAACTGTCGAGTCTCTGAGAGGAGGACGAGGACAACTCAAAAGCTTGGGGCCACAAACAGTACTACGATGGGAGGCGGTTGGTTTGTCGACGGGAAATGATACAAGACAGGGACAAGGAACAGGACAGGACGGAACCAGCTTCAATGCAGAAAGTGGCTTGGGCCACACACCACAATCGCATATCTGGAGAGACGGGAATCATCCATCAATATCCCATCCCCCTCCCCCTCTCTGTCTCACTCATCCAGCCAGCCAGCCAGCCCACCCGAGCACGGCACACGATCGATCGCCATTGGAGTAGAGAGTAGATGGGCTGGTAAAAGGGACAAGGTGACATGTACAGCGTGACGAGGAATCAATTCAATCTTTGCGACATGCCACGCTCTCTAGACGCTTTTGCAAGCCAGCAGCATCATTCCTGGGCCCCCTCCTCTCTCTCCCTCTCTCTCTCCCCATAAGCACCACCATCATCACGGCCATCCGAGGGGTGATATATATATATATATATATACACCCTTGGTGCTGTTACAAATCTGAGGTGCGCATATCTCATATAGTCAAAACTAGTTATGGGCGTGTCTGGGGCTTTGCAGACAAAACAGAAAACTTGTTTTTGATTCATTCGAGTCCCTCTTTCACAGCAACATGCACTGCAGCAACCGTACCACCCCAACCCAGATTGTCGGGACTGCTGTGGACTCGTCCCTTTTTCTTTCTTTTTTCTTTTCTTCTTTTCCTCGAATTGGAGAATACCAACCAACAGACAAGGAGACAACGGAAATAAACAGAGGAAAAAGGGAGGGCGTCAGAATGCCGCACGAGACAAAGAAAAGACATGGGCACGGAAGTCGAGGACAAGGACAAGGAACAGGTCAAGGAACAGGGACAAGGACAATGAGATGCTGCAGTTGGCCGGTGCTGATGGGGCGCATACTTGGGCAAGTGTCAACGGTGGCATCCAAGTTCCTCTACAACTAACTACACAGTCGCAAACAAAGTAAAAGAGTGTTGACTCGAGGTCGCAGCATGGACGGTATCTTGTCGGTGCATGTCTTGATCCCATCTCCCGCAGCGCTGCTGGCCTCTATACTTTGCAGTATCTTCTGGGGCCAACAAAGAAGAACGAAAAGCAAAGGAAAGGAAAGAAAAGAGAAGAGGAAAAAAAGGACACAAACTTGCCAGATCTGGTCTGGTACAAAAAAGGGCAGAGTTTGTTGGTCTTACCAACAGATAATGCAGTATTTCTCTCCAAGCACAGACGGTGCCTCAGCTGCTACTTATCACACAAGAAGGGGGGAGGGCTGGTGTTTCTATCTTGGCCTTTTTTCCAGCTACTCTGGCGTCCGTTTGTTCTCTCTCTCTCTCCCTCCCTCTCTCTCGTCCTTTGACAGACAATGAAAGGCCGTATACTTAGCTTCCACTCGACTCTTTGAAACGGCAACCACCGTGTCCAAACCATGTCCTGCACATGATATGTCCTGTGCATGGTTATGGTGTCCGTGCAAGGGTCTCACGTCCAGGACAGAGGCAGAAGCAAATCCTCAAAGAATAGTCAAGCCCGCGCTGGGCTGCTGCTTGTCGGGGGTTGGAGGACTCGTCACTCACTCACTCACTCGCTCAGCTCAGCTCAGCTCACTCATTGACATCCGGTGCGCGCGCGTGCGCCAAATCGGGCGGGCTCTACGGGCCGACCTGGATGCGGTCAGGAGACGGCATCTCATTCCATCGGATGTCCAGCAAGCCCAAATGGAAGCAGCCCGGTGTCCACCGCCGGAAGCCCCAACAATGTTGTCGGTCTGCCTTGGCGAGATCGCAAGTCTCATGGTTGTTTCAACGCACAGGACTCTCAGACTCCCGTGTTTTGACTGTTTTTTTGGTTATATATACATAAAAAAAAAGTGCGTATATTCGTGAGTGAATAAGTGAGTAAGTGTGTGTACATAGTGAAAAGTCAAGTAAAAGTCAACAATGGCTCTCATTTCAAGTATATTCCCGCCCTTGGCTTCCATCAAGGACTGAAAGTCTAAATCAGGGCTGAGTCGAACCGCCGCCGCATGGCAACCTGGGATAAATGTCCGTGTGTCTGCTTCAAGCGACAAATGTGCTGATGGCAGTATATGTATGTATGCAAAGCAAGACGTCTGGATCGAAGCCGCATCGGACAGGCCCCAAATCTGTTTGCACGCCACCCACCCCCTTTCAGTCGCTGCTCCCAATCACTTTCTGGCAAATGATGTTCTCTTTTTCTCTCTCTCTCTCTCTTTTTGTGTGTGTGTGTGTGTGTGTGTGTGTAAAAAGGCTTTCGTTCCACGTTTCCCACGAGGTTGCCGCATGCACTACTTTCCAATCCTCGGAGTGATTAGCCCAAGCCTTTTTGACACGCCGGGTGCCGTAGCACTAATTTCACGTGGGAGTTTTTTGTTTTTGGAAACCTTATCCCACATACGCAGGTACGTTGCCAGCACCGACCAACCTGGGCTCGCCTAGATCTTTGTTGCCCGATGGGATCTGCTCCGTTGTCTGTGCGGCAACAAGACGACATCATGTTCTTTCTGGGGCTGAGAGTTGCGCCCTTGTGCAGAAGCCAAAGGTCCAAAGGTCCAACAATAACAACATCATCTTCGTTTCATGATTCATGATGGCTTCTGGTCGGTTGGCGAGATGACATACCCAGCCACGGGACACGCAGGTTGAGCGAGAAGCGTGGAAAGCTTAAATGCGGACTAAACAAGCGTCTTCCCAAGGTTCCCCTGAGAGAACGGCACGTCAGTGGGGGAAAAGAAATAAAACATCCGCGGAGACAAAGAAGTTTAAAACCATCTAGGTTGTGAATACTAGTTCTGAGTACTTAGTGTAGAGCTTGCCAAGGCCAGCAACGAACTCCATCGCAATACCCTCCGAGTCCTGGTTATGGCGATCTAGTCGTAAAGGCAAAATACCTACCACGAGCTATCATGATTGACTCAATTTTGGAAGACGCTGAGAGCCAAAGTGTCAAGAGCTGAAAGCCGAGAGCCCCAAAGGCTAGCCTCGAGCAGACGCCGGACCATCGACTCCGAGCCTTGAAGTCTACCTGGATTGAACAGACGTGATGGAAAGCGCTGATGAATGGGAGGGAATTTCCATCATATCAGAAACATGAGAGTTGGTTAGTAGCAAGCCAAAGTGGTCGATGATTAAATGAAGGAGATGTTTGCTCAGAATTCATGGCTATATCAGAATGAACAGTAGTACTACTGCACATGATGCCGCATCTCGGCTCTTGCAAGGTTGTATTTGGCTCTGTAGATGTCCGAGCAGAGGAACGATCACACTGCAGACTTTCTGGCCTTGAAACCGCTAATCTGTGGCGAGATATGCCATCAAGTCGTTTGGTGGACAGAGAGGCAAGCAGGCAAGCAGGCAAGCAAGCAAGCAAACAAGCCGAAGAAGCACAGGAAATAACCAAAGCCACCCCGGAATACAGCCCGCAGGTACAGCAGCCAGCAAGTGAACCCAGGGATTTTGTAGACTCGCGGGATGAAGGAGCCGGTCAACAGAGTGAGGGAGATGGGAAGGTATCTCAGATCGAGCATAGACAAAAAGAAAAAACCCCTAATAGTATGTGCGGCGAGAAGAGTCTTCTTGATGAGTGGGTGAGTGAGTGAGTGAGTGAGTGAGTGAACAAGAGACGGTACATGGCTTCGAAATCGACCAATGCTTTGCTGCTTTTGCTTTTTCTTCTCCTCCAAGCTACGATTTTACCTTTTCCTTACCGCGTCTGGTACGTCAGCACACAGCACATCCTCTCTTCTGTGTCTCGGGTACAGCAGCCAGAGCGTAACCGAGGACCCGACCGCCTTGGTGCATTGCTTCGGCATACCGTGTCTGCTTTGAAAGCAATGGAGAGGATCCCGACCCGAGACAGGGCCGAAGAGAGGGCAAGGGATTCTTTGCTTTTGTCCAGCCATGGAGACATGGGGGCTGTGCTGGGAATAAACTTGAAATAAGCATGCCAGTAACAAGGAAATACGCACATGCCAATGCACGTGTACCATGTATGCATATATGTATATGTTTGTGTACGACAGAGGGAAAAAGGAAGCGTGCCAGTGCCAGAGAAGAACAAGTACAGGAACCAATGGCCAAGATAGCCAAGGGAAGAAAGGGGAGGCGTATGTGTAAAGTGGGTGGCAAGAGAGGCAGACAAGTGAGACAACGTGCGTCCAAACAAGATGGATGATAGCCTTGATCCAACCAGTGAGAAGGACGCAGCGAGGCCATATACAGCACAGCCGTGTGTCTTGGAACCCTTTTCCCCATCCCCTGGTACTCGGACAGGCTTCTAGAAGACGGGCCGGTTTCCGAGGCACAAACTGACACTTGGCCTTCTCATTTCTCTCTCCTCTGTCAATGCGTCCGACTGTCTGATCCTGTCTCATCCAACAGTGCGAACATCATTCCACCGAGTGTCTTGCTGTGAGAGCGACCAGTTGACGGTCTCGAGGCCATCTATTGGGGCCCTGCCCTTCCAAGACCCAGGCATCACGCACTCGCCATGGAGTCAAGGTGACGAGCACTGGCATATCAACAACCGTCTCTCACAACGGGAATGGCGCGGACCTTTTGCCTTGACCGGTCTGACAGAGCAGCGAACCCTCTTGGTCTGCGATGGATCATCAGACCATTGTCAAGTCTCAGTCTCAAAGAAGACCCAGCCTGAGCACTCAACAACACAAGGATCCAGAGCTCAAGCCATTCTTTGGGTTGATCATCAGTTGACAACCTCGAGACAACGTAGCACGTCGGTGAAGAAAAAGCCGCCTTCACAAAAGTTCCAGGACCCTGCATCTCGTCTCCGTTGTTCTGGATCCAGTTTCCCCCCTCCACGCATCCCACAGCAATGCGTCCGACTTGTTCCCACAAGCGCCGTCCTCCAGGAACGCAGCCATAGGGTCCTTGGGCGGACTTTGTGCTTGGCCCAAGACCAAAACAGTCGCAAAGATCCTTCTGCGTTGAAGGCCTCGAGGAACCCCTGGCTGAGCACTGATCGGACAGCCGACTCGATCTTGGCCCACCATCAAGTCTGTAGCTTTGTTCGAAATTCCGGAGGGGTTCTCCACAACACTAGAGCGAGCATCCCGCGTTCTCGGTGAACCGACCTCTCACATTGTAGATAATCATGCTTTCTGCTACGCTAGAGCCAGGCTGACGGTTGCTTTGTGATTATTCCCGGAATCCCACTGGGCTAGTTGAGCACAGATGCGCCTCGTCGTAGCCTCACAAGCTTTTCAGCACTGGCCTCTCGGGTATCTAGCAAGAAGGACTCGGAGACTGTCAAAGAAGTTGCTACAGGAGCATGACGAGGCGGAGAAGAGATCCAAGGCTAAGATGGATGGATCGTAGCCACAACACCCTCACGTCACCAAGCAGCGTTCTAGAACTATCAAGTTCCCGGTCGAAGACCATGCAACAGCCTCACTCTCAACACAGACATACACACACACACACACGCACACTTTTCCTGCCCGTAATCTTACATCCAAGGTCTCGGCCACACCAATAGATAAGCACGACCATCACTGGGTCCTTTGTCCTCAACCAACAGACGGCTTATTGCCATGGATACAAGATATTATAGCCTCTTGACTCGTGGTCTGTTGCTAGTTCTTGTATGTCGACTATGGCAAAGTCACTACTGATTACCCAACCGAGAATCCTTCTGCCCTCTTCTGTCGTTGACATTCTTCGCAAGACCTACTCGACCTGGCAATCAAGGAACAGGGAAGGGCGCAAATGGACAAGAGCAAGCAGATAATGTCTAGGATCCAAGAAGGATCCAAGAAGGACGGCCTCCTGCGCCTCCCGCCAAATCAGCAATCTCTCTGGGACTCGACCGCGAGACAAGCCTCTCTTGTCCGCTCTCCACGCAAACCGCTCGGTCTCGTTGCGGCGTACCGGTTGGCGTTGCGTGGGTCCGTGGAATGCATTCGAGGCCCTGCTCGCCAAGTGTCTGTGTGAAATTCGTCCTCGACAGGAGGCCAGGGGAGGGGGGCTGCGTTCAGACAAGGTGCAAACGAACCGCACCAGGACGTGATTCCAGGAGTGAGATTGGCATGTCTGGCGATCGTCGAGGGCAGTCCGGCAGCCTCATTCTACCATGTCTTGAGATTCACCATCGTTCGATGCTTTCATTTCGTCCTCATTCCCAATTCAGACAGCCTGCGAGGGCGCGTCCAAGAGGACAAAGCCGTGCTGCATCCACGTCCTCACCGTCTGCGTATCTGGAGTATCATCTTGCAGGCCGAGACCGACTTTTCCATGTCTTTTTGCTTTCTTGTCTCATCGTCTTGAGTACCACAATACCGATATGAGATCGTAATGGCCTGGCCTGGACTGGACTGGAGGGCGAGTGGTTCGCCGAGAGCGTCCACATGTGCCATCGCTACATCGTCCTCGATCCGCTGACGACGAATGCAAGCAGGAGAGAACACCAACCATGTACCATTCCGTCACCCTCGGCGCCGTGGAACGGATCAGGATGATCGTCTAGAGCACTTCCCAGGCCAGGGCGCTCGTGGTGTGGCTTGAGTGACCGAGTGACTAGCGATTGTTTTGTTCCATCACGCATGCAACCAACTCTCATCCGGATGCCTCACCCGCTTTTGCCTTTTCCCCCTCCTTCACCCTTTATTCACTCTTGGAACACTCTGCTCTCAGACTCTTGGTACACATCCAGACAAGATCGCTCACCGACCTTGCTTGTCAGCCTGTCGCTGTCACTGTCAAGTGCCAGTCTTTCCTGGTATTGTTTTTTTTTTCTGTGAAAGTTTTTGCTGTTGTGCTGTGTTGTGAGGCGAGCAGTCCTCACTTCTCTCCATTCCGTGTGCTGTTTCTCCCTCTCTTTGCCTGCTTTGTTGCCTCTTCTCCTCTTCCCAAGTGTAAGCCCCCCACGCCGGCTACTGTGGCTTTTGCACATCTTACCACACACCTCTTCGTCTTCGTCTCGGTAATCTCATCTGTTTCCCGCCTGAAAAGTGATGAGATTTGGATCTCAGCCCAGCCCAGCCCAGCGTAGTCCAATCCAACCCAACCCCTACACCCCAAGATCAAGATCGAAATCAAACCAGCCAACCGTATACCCAACACGCATTTGATCTTGTTCTGTCACGTTACCAAATACCGTAGCCGCAGTCTGACCAACTGCATGGCCAAGGCACGTTCTTTGTGTGTGACCCAGTACGCAGATGTGCAGTAGCCACAGTCGTATTCTGGTATAGACCATGGCCATGGTTGCGACTGATACTCGGGGATGCCCTGGCTATATTTACTCGTCATGATCTTGTTGGAGCCTGGCTTCCACGTACTTTGTAACGGGATGCTTTCTTTATCTTGCATGTAGCCGTGAATTTCAGCCCTCAGGAAGAGGCCAGGCAAGAACAGAACCGAACCGCCACCACCAACATTAACATCAACATCAACGACCACGACGACAACCACAACATGGAATTTGAACAAGACCAATAAGCCTTCTAGACAGAAGCAGCGACAGCAGCCTCCTGACCACAGGGCTGATTGTACAATCACCCTAGCAACGTATACTGCATATTCAAGGTTCCTCTTGATAGTTCCGGTATTCCTCCTTCACACACACACACACACACACACACACACACACATACTCACACATACTCACACATACTCACGCACTTACCCCGGACGGATCCTCACACGCCCTTTTCCTCAACCAACAGAGACAACCACCTCTCCTCTCTCGTACACACGTGCTCCCAACATCAACAACAATGCTGCAAGCGGAACAACAGCCAAGTGTACACAAAGTGAAGATCATGACCGATATCCCGAGCGAAAGCACCATCCAGCACCCCGACCTGCGTCCGGCGGCGAGCCCTGCCCTTCCGCATGGCTGATCCACAGCACTTGTTGTTTCCAGGGTACGGTAGCCAACCCCCCCTGTATCCATCTGTCTTTGACTGCCATCCTGTGCATGTGCATGAAGAACCCCTGCCTCTGCGCAAAGCCATGCCGTCTTTGGTGTGGGGTATTGCTGCAATCTGGTGTGGGTGCTTTTGATGTGGGTGTTTTGATGTCTTATTGGGTGGTTGGACGTCTGCGGTATGGTGTGGTGTGGTCTGGCGTGGGATGGTCTGGTAGGTGTGGGGATCGAACAAGTCAGTAGAGACAGCTTTGCGTGGATTGTTGTATACTGTTGCCGTGATACTTCAAAGAATGGGCCGTTGATGTTGTAGACAGCGTGGTGGACTAGTCTTAGTAACCTGCACTGGCTTCTGCCTACGTATGTGGATTCACTATGTAAGTACGAGAAGAGATTAAACAGGTAGAATGCTGCGTATGTAGACGTATTGGAAGCAGACATATGGGCAGCCTGCTTACAAACTATTCTTGCCCCCTTGGATCGTGCCCTCGTTCATGATCGATTTTCTGCGTCTACGCAATGTGATTTACGAGCCATATCGACAGTGACGCCAGCCAGCCTCATGGAGTCCTAAAGGGTCTGGAATCCGTCCATGCTGAGTGAATGATACATATATTGACGCATGAGTAGAAAGTGACGCCATATGTTCCAAGCAGTTGACATCGCGATGTGCGATGTTGAAAAGGCTGCTCTGCGGCGGTGTGAGACTTTATTCGTGAGTCTATTGGTCTAGCGATGGATCGGATTCTTGGTGTGCTCATCTGGAAGCCTTGCTTGGTGGTTAGCACTCTAGAGAATGAAAAGTCCGAGACGGTAGATAGACACTTGCAAATTGGTGTTGAAGTCAAGTCAATGAAGCCAAGTAAACCTCTTTGTGAGCACTATCAGCTATCTGTCAAGTCATTCCAATACATTTGATACCAAACTGAATCACCAAGACTACAATAGCTCGCGGCGTGCTCACAATGTAGATATCTTGGAGTCGCTCAGACTTCCTCGGGCCTATGCAGCGGTCTCAATTGCTTGAATAACACCTCGAGAGTATTGCCTAATGCGTGTATCTTTCTTCAAAACGTAAAACAAGATGCTAGTTAACAGCTGCTCTCAAATTGCCGACCAGCCAGACAAGGCACGAGGTAGAATTTGGATATATCCATCAATCCAGCTTCAAAGAGACTGGCCATGGAATAAGGGTGCTGTATCCATTTGACTAAACACAGGATCAGCGAAGTGATGAGCCGGTACAAGTGCGAGCAAGCAGAAAGTTGTGACGATGTTGAACTGTGTGAGAATCACCCAACGTATGAATTTAGAGATTTGAAAAAGATAAATGATAGGATGTGCTACCAGAACGTATGTGATTCATGTCTATTCAATTTCATCCTGCTTAAGCAGATCTAAAATCCTAACACGGTGTTGTGCATACTTTTGGATATTGATATGGATAGACCTTGCAAAAAGCAGAAAGGCACTCGCACAGAACAATATATTAGTCGAGTACATTGCAGAATATCCAATCTCAATCCGGCATTGGTGAATTCAACGACCCGTTATTAAACGTTGTCACATGGTTGGAGAGCCGAAAAGTAGTATGTCGGCCTCAAAGCCTAAACGCTTCGAGTATCAATTCCATTGACAGTCGAGCGTTGAGAAGTCAAAGACGAAGAAGTCAGAAGTCGAAAAGATCGAGACGTCGAGAGCAATGGGTAAAGGGGAAAGAGAAGAACACCAATCAAAGAGCTCAAAAGCGTCAATCACTGAGCGAACCGCAGGGTATTCAACCATCAGATCCAGATGTACACATTCCACGGTTTTGGACAATAAGGCTTGAGAACAAATAATCCACGATCTCAATCATGACAGAAACCTACAGGGCGGCAACGTTCATCGAATACCACTGCATTTGTTGTCGTAATCTCGTCAAGCATTCTATCCTTCTTTGCTCTGACTCCTTTTCTTCTCTTTCGAGAAAAGAATCAAGAACGAGCATGGCAACGTATATTTGTATCCCGCATGTTACACTCTCCATGTCTACTTTCTCACAATCTCTCCTCGGTTTGGCAAACGTAAAAGTTATCAACAACTGACAAACTACGAGGATCGTCCGTCCATAACTATGAACACAATTATGACCATACTCATATTTATAATCATAATCATATGATTATAGCCATACATAACCAAAACCACATCATCAACACCAACAACAAACACCAATTATCATCCACCAATCTTCACAGCTCAAGACAAAAACACATCAACAAACAGCATGAGGTTGAAGAAAAAAAAGACCTCTCCCAAAAAAAACACCGGTAGACGAATAAATTCATCCATTTCACCAGTTGATTCGTTTCACCATTTCACCACTGAATCGTCAAATCCACTGAATCGTAAGCCCGAGTCAATTCCATCCTAATCCCTCAAAAAATGTCAATTCCAACTAAACCCAAAGCCAGTCCCAAACCAAGCAATAATAATATCAATGTTCACTTTTCCCATCCTTTCCCAAACCTACTCACTTTCTACCGACTCACTTCTCAAGCTCCTCACTAACACTACGCACTCGTCGCTGAAGCCAACTTCTGCAACACCATCAGCACCCCACTCACGCCCTGCGTCAACGTCGACGACGCCTCGGTATTCCTGTTTCCCAGACTAACAGTCACCACCTCCTTGATCAACTTCTCCTCGCCCAGAGTATTCGCCCACCGAAATACCTTTTCGTCGTCCCGGCCGTCGCCCACCACCATCAAGAAGTCCACACTGCTCTTGTGAGTGTCGTTGGCGGGGAGACGCGCTTGCAGGTCGTCAAAGATCTTTCCCGCCGCGGTGCTCTTGGTCCAGTCCACGGGCTCCACTATTATCGACCCGTCGGTCGGGATGGCGTGCACGCGCTGCTCCTCGCACGCGTCGTTGATGTGCGACGCGCAGTCGCTCGCCTGGCTGACGGCGTGCTCCCAGTTCTCGGCGCTCTTGTAGTGGAAGATGAGGCTGCAGCGGCGCTCTTCGATTTCCGCGCCCGGTGTGCGCTCCAGGTAGTAGTTGAGTATGCCCTTGACCGACTCTTTCCACGCCCGGATGTGTTCAGGGTCCGCCATTTCGGTCCACGCATCGCTGCCACAGTCCTTGAGGAAGCATCCATTCTCGGCGATGAGACCTAGGTTGGGCACCCGACGGAAGAGGCGGTCCAGCTCCTCTGGACGCCGTCCAGACATGACATAGACCGTGTTACGCTCATCCAAAAGGAGCTCATTGAGTACATCCAAAGTTCGCTGTGTCGTTATGTCGTTAGCTATGCGGCTGAGACGCGGTCGACCGGCTAGGAAGGCCTTGCGCTTGGTAGCAGTTTGGTTCTTTATATAAGAAATATTGTGTCAAAAAGAAAAAAAGTTTTTGATGTTTTTTTCCCCCTCTCTACCAATCTGGAGAAAGAAGTCCACTTACCTGAGGGCTTGACGGGATGATTTGGTTGACCGGTCCCCAGTTGACCAATGTGTTTTCGTAATCGATGATAAACAGGCGGCGTGCACTGTTGGTGTACTGGCGTGTGAGGCTCGACAGATTGAGGCGGGGCACTGATGTCTGGTCGTGGCGGTGCTGCTCATTATGCGCACGGTTCAAGCGCGACATGAGTTCTGTGAACCAGTGCGAACCCGTGTGTTGCGAGACGCATTTGTGCAGGTTGGTCCACCGCTCTTCCTTTTCCGTGTTGCCAATCTCGAGGGATTTTCGGATGGCGTTGGCGCAAGCTCTGTAGTCCCAGGGATTTACGGAGAGCTCATTGTTATTGAACAGCGAGGCAGTGCCTGTGAATTCGGACAAGATGAGCGAGCCATGCTTCTTCTCGTTGATGAACTTGCCGTCCTGGCAATACAGGTACTCGTGCGAGGTCAGGTTCATGCCCTCGCGTTGCGACGTGATCATGAGAGCATCCGCAATGGTTAGCAACGCAAGGTACTGGCCGTAGTCAATGTCCTGCTTCAAGTAGACGACGGGCTGGTAGGCGAGGTTGGCGTAAGAGGAGTTGATGCGAGTAACAATATCGCTCACTGTCGCATCGAGCTCCGACTTTTCGCTCGACGCCAGAGCCACCTGGATGAGGATGACGTTGCCACGCCATTCCGGGTGGGTGTTGAGGAAGAGCTCGTAGGACAGCAGCTTCTGGCGCACACCGCGAACGTGGTCGAGCTTGTCACGGGCAACAATGAGCTTCTTGCCCGCGTAGCGCTCCCGCAGCACGTCGAGCCACTTTTGCACCTGAGGATCGTCCCGGTGCTCGTTCAGCTGGACTGGGTCGATACCGATGGGCAGATTAATGACATCGACAAAGCGATCGTCCAATTGCAGACCATCTGGATTGGCCTCAGCATTGAGCAGCCGGCTGCACGTTTGCAAAAAGTGGCGTGTGTATTCGTGGATTTGGAACCCAATCAAATTGGCGCCCAACATGCCCTCCAACAGCTCCTTGCGGACTGCAAGGCATCGGAAGACCTCGGACGACGGGAAGGCGACGTGCAGGAAGAACCCAATCTTGGCCTCGGGGAGCTTTTGACGGATCATGCCAGGCACGAGCAGCAAGTGGTAGTCGTGGATCCAAATGACATCGCCCTTTTTCCAATTCTTGATGATCTTGTCGGCGAAGGCTCGATTGACATTCACATAGTGCTTGTATGAGTGGTCTTCGTAGGCTTTGCTCTTGGGGTTGTCGGGCAGCTGGTAGTGGAAGACGGGCCAGAGGATCTGCTTGCAGAAATGCGAGTAGTGGCCGTCAAAGTCCTTGTCGCTGCAAAAGACGGAGAGCATGTCGAATTCGGTGGCCAGACGGTCTTCAATGTCCTGCTTCTGCTGGGTGCCCTCGAGGGCGTCTGTCGGCATGCCCAGGGAGCCAACCCACGTCACTTCATCGACCTTGCCCTCGCGAGCGGCAGCCTCTGCAGCATGGCGCAACCCGCCATTGCCCTGGTCGGCATTCACAATGTTCCAATTGGCGCTTGCAAACACGCGGTCGTGGCTGTCGCTTCGGGAGAGTGCTCTGGGCTGCACGATGCCCTGACGTCCCAGCTCTTGTGCCTTGGCCTTCAACTGCTTGTTATGCTCGAGAACGGAGGCTGGTGGTGGCGTGTGCGCGCGGGACGTGGGCTGGTCGCTGCGTCTGCCCCATACTGGTGAGCCTTGGTAGCCCGGCGTGGCCTCAATTGCTTCCAACGTCTCGCCACCGTCTTTGGAGTCTGACGGGTAGTGGATCCGCAGGCCGTCTTCGTTTGTGAAGATGTCGCCCGGTGGCTTGGGCTCTGTTGGTGTTTCTGGTGGCGTTATGTCCTCCTGTGAGCCTGGGAAGAGCGTCGGCTGCCGCTGGACTGTGGGTCTGGGCTTCTTGGGCTTGGGAGCCTCGGGAAGGAGTCTGGTGTTTCTGGCAGGAGTGCCAGGGAGGGTGAAGTGGACGGTTTTTGGTAGGAAACTGTGTGGAAAAGGCACATCGGTGTTAGCAAACTTTGTCGATAATGAAAAACCATCGTTGGGTTCGACTACAATGACGTAGAGCGGCCAATGTGGGTCTCGAGAGTCACGCTGTACACTGTACACGAGCCAATGCACCGTCTTGCGTGAGCTCACAAGGCTGACGTGAGGAAGACGGAAAGGCCCAAGACGGGTTCGTGGAAAGGACTCACAGAGAGGCGATGAAGACTGTCATGATGGGCGACAGAGGTCAGGCTGCTCTGTGGGAAGCAACGGGCGGTGTCTGAGTCGCTGTGAAGCGCAGGAGAAGAGTCGAGAAAGAAGGCTGGTTGGCTGGGCTGGAGGCCCCGGGACTTTTTGTTTTGCCAAAAGATGTGACGGGCAGTGGGTCCCAGCGGAGTCAGGATTTCTCTAGGAAAAGGCCGAAGTTTCGAGAGTCCAAGATTGCCACGCTGTAGAGGGGAAGGACAAAAAGAGGACCGGCAAGGCCAGAAATGGAAGACCCCCGGCTGTGCTGGTTGGGTATCAAGATCTTCAAGGTGTGAATTGCTGGTTGCCTGTGATTGATATTCCGCAAGTGCCACAAGGGCGAGAGCAAGGCGGCGCGGGCGGCTGAGCGCAGGGAGATGTGCTCTATGTGCAAGTGAGCGAGCTAAGTATGCTGGAGAAGAGTGACGAGGCGCAATTGGCCGGTCAGCGCACGTAGGAACGGAGTGCGTCGAGAAGAAGGGAGAGAGAGAGAGAGGGCGACAGAGGGTGAGAGGCGAGGCTGGCTGAGACTGGGCTGGACGGGTTGACGATCGTGGACGGACGTTGCAGGTTTTGGGAAAGTGGGAGCGCCCGTGTTGTGAGCTTGTAGTAGCTTACAGTAGCTGGAGAGTGCTGTAGCGCTGGCGGTGCTGCAAGTAGGGTGCTGGAAACTGGGGTATCAGGCCTGGCTAGGCTTAGGCCCAAGGAAGATTCCGGGACTGGCAGCACTGGCATGCCAAAACCACTCTGCAGGGCTCGTGCCGGCAGTCTGCACGCTGACAGGCCTGGGATGGAGGCAGGGGAGGGGTACGCGACTGCGACTGCCTTGTACTGGATCTGGGCAGAGACCGACAGGGATCCCCCGTCTATCAAGCACGGCCGGGGACAGGGAAGCGCGGGAGCTAAAGCGGCAACAACTGTTTTTCTTGCTGGTGGGCAGAGCTGCAACCGGAATGCTGCCGTTGTCGTGCTTTGTCTGTGGGTTTGGGAAGGAAACGTGGTGATGATGTGGCTGGTAAGGATGAGAGAGAGAAGCCAGCGGTCCAGCTGAAGGAATCAACAAAAAGCCTGTCTGGGTGCTCTGCTCTGCTCTGCTAGGCTTTGCTTTGCTTTGCTTTGCTTCAACATGCTACCTGTGGCGTGTGGCTTGCAGCGCCTAGGCTTGCTGGGGCCCAGGCCCTGACGTGACGTAGCTGCAACGCGCCGCGCTTGCATGCGATCTTGGTTTATTTTTATTATTTTTTAATAGCCTTGTTAGCCTCGCACCAGTGCCAAACTTGGTAGCCCAGCTCAGCGACAGGCTACTTGGCAGGTCGGCTAGCAGAAGTCACGCCCGTGGATTTTGGGATTGGAAGTTGGGAGTTGGACTTTGGAGAACTATCTCAAAGTATCACCTGGCGCCACTCGCTCGCCTTCTCTCTCTTTCTCTCTCTGTCTCTCACTCTCTTGCTGTGGTACGATGAGTCAAGTACAACCTTGAAAAATAAAACTCACATGTTCCTTCGATGCTTGTCTCCTAGTGTTCGGTCGGGCCTTTCGGACGTGTCTCAGCCTAAGCATTCAAGCTGCGATTGCCACGCACCGAGGTCAAAGGGTCGAGATCAGACTGTGGCAAGAATGGTAGTAGATAAGTGAATCAAAGGGAAAATAAAGTTGACGAGAAAAGAATTCTCCTGTCCTGCTTTAATATAGCTGCATGATTCTATACCGAACCTTGCTTTTAACTCGGGTCTCACATCTCAGTACTTGCAGACCAATCTTCTTTCCGTTTCTACTGCAGCGAATACTGGCTGTTGAAACCGCAAAATCCTCCCCCCCCCCCCAAAAAGAAGAGAAAAAAACGAGATGCAAAACAAAAGCACATGTATTATTCGTTCGTCATAGGGCATCTTGCAATCTTACAATCTTGCACATCCGCTTGTCAGACCCAACTAATAATCTTCCATCCCCAGACAATACGGAGCCTTTTCTCCGGCAAAACGGTCCTGAATGATGTCACTTTGATGCTTCTTTGCATTGCCATCGTCGAGAATATTCTGGTGAGCCATTTACACCAGGCTCACCAAATGGCTCACCACACTGGCACGATTCTATATTCGGCTTCTGAGGGCCAGTAGATAGGTAGAAGATCGGTGATTGAGGGGAGGAATTAGTCCGGAGGGAACGATGTAGTTGACAACAAAGAAAGATCAACAAAGAAAGATCAAACAGGTGCTAAGTATGCAGGTGATGGACAACTCATTGGACCAGGAATTCCCAACGGCGACACAGGACTACCTCGAAAGAAGTGGGTGTGGTGTCCAAGAACTGCCTCAAGATAGACAGATTCTACCATCTTTCCAGCGATACCTTCATTTTGTGTTCGACACAACCGTTGCATAATACTGCTAGCAAAAGATCAAGTCTGGATCCGTCAGCATTACGCATGATCGACAGGTCCTCGTCCTCAATCCGTCAAATACATCAACAGCCAGATCTTCGGATCCGCGACGTTCGTGCAAGCATGCGGCCTTTTCTGGAGCGCCACACCTGGTGCACCCAAAATTCAACCTGCCGGATTCGCTGTCTTACTGACATTGATCATACCCATTCAGCACATCTGCTCCCTCCAACTTGCAAGCGAGGTAGGTCAACGCCAAAGTCTAGACCAACGTTGCCTGAGTTCCTGGCTAACATAGTAGCCCTATGTTAGACGAGCAATATTGAATTGACACGAGGCGTGGTGGCACGAAGTACTGCATGTACTGATTAGACGGATGGATGGTTTGGTCGTGCTGTTATATTTGAGCGACAGCCGTCCGTCCGTCCCTCGGCTTGGCATGGCGTGCGGGAGAAATCTGACAAGAACCAAAGTGGTGCTACGTACCCGATAAGCATAGTGAACGTTAGCAGCTCGTTAGGGAGAGCACTGGATGCAAAGTATCCATGTAGCACTGTGCTCGAGAGGTTGCGCTTCAAAGTTGGACAAAGCTGCCGCCGAGAATCCCCGCGCGTCTCGGGGCTGGTCGGGCTTATACGTTGTACCTGATAGGGTCTTGTCGGCTAAGCAGCTGGTAAGTCAGCGAACGTTACGGCTGATGCGAGGTCTTTGATTCATGCTCGTGTCTTTTCTTGTCATCATCAAAGATACTAAAAAGGACAAAGTACTTTCCCCGGCCAAATCTCCAACAAGATCAGCATCAGGAGATCTTCAATAAACCTTACCTGTCTAACCCTGCCTTGACCATGAAAATCTGTATCAGCCTTTCTATCTCGGGCATATTTACTTTCCCTTGATTGGTATTTCCCAGGGTCGATCCGTGTGGAGACTGACTGGTGAAGGTGCGGTGTGTGCATGTATGTGTGTACTATTTCTGTATACATGGCTGAACCTGGATTGTACTCACAGGCACAAATTATATGCATGTACGATAGTACAAGGCCCTGTACAGCTTGAATCGTGTTCAGGTGCATTGCCAGTTGCGCAGCAACCACGCCCACGTGTGCTCCCGTAAAATTGTCCTGCGTGACCTTTGTGACTTGGTAGCTTGAGTAGCTTGGGGGATTCTGTGAAGCTTGTGGCATGAAAGCATTGACGCCCTGGCGGCACCCTCTCACCATGGTGGCGGGTTTCAGGACTCGGTTGCCCTCAAAGCGCGCGAGTGGCAATTCGGAGTCCTCAACAGAAGTCGGGCAACTATCTGGGCAGCAGGCAAGGCTGAAAGCACTCGTCATTTAAACTTCAAAAGTCATCTTCTCCCCGCTTCAGCAAGTATTGATCTCAGGTGATGTCCTCGTGACATGTTTCAAAGGTCGTTGTTTGAGTTGAGGTGGGTGGTTGGCCTCATGGGCTAATGTCCGCTTAAGGTTATCGCTGCTGCTCCCGTCTGGGCATCCCATGAAGAATGCAGAAGCCAAACCTTGCTGCGATGTGTGTGTAACTAGCCACGCGCAATATGAGGCTATGCCACTTCCCATCACATGGACAGACCTTACGAGGTTGCTCCTTGAAATGGTCGGACCCGACTTCTGAGACAAACGCGTGTGCTTCGCTTCCAGTCTTGCGCAAACTAAGAGAGGTCAAAGAGCTCTCCTGGCGCTATGTATCAGCTCTGATCAGGCATGTTCCCTCTTAGTGACCATTTCCCCTCATTTTCGTTCCTGTTTGGGCCCGCGAGATGTTTTGGCTCGTCCAGGCGGGCTGGCTGGCTGTTGGCTATCTGTTCGTAGTAGCACTGGAAATCCAACGCTGCAAGCGATTGAAACATTTCAAAAACTATATCAGGTCAATAGTGGCTGCGATGCAGTCAATGGGCGGTGGTGGTCTAAGTATGCATCTCGGCAAATCGCGGTCGAGGCCAACGTCCAATGTCTCAAGAAACCGAAACCGAACGACATCTGGCCTTGCATTTCTCACGGCAACTGTATTGGAGCAAGACCAATAGATACCACTGTACTCTCCTGGTACATGCACAGACCGTGAATAGTGTGGTTCCGGGCGGCTATCATGTGGGCATCGGGATATGTTGTCGATGTGAATGTTGTTTCTTCCTCCTTGCACAGACACGTTTTGAATCGCAAGTATTCTGGTGGATGAAGCTTACAAAGAGTTGAAACCGCAAAGTTGCACAGCATAACGACAAGAGAAACCTGTCGCGCGATTGAGGCCGCGGAAGAGCAAACAAGGTTCAGATGCTACTGGCCTGTTGGCCGTTGTCAAAAAGGATCCGATGGGACAAGGCGCTTGGGGGATCAGCCTTGAGCAGAAAGTAAACTTGGCGGCCTTCTCTTCCTATTGGTGAGAGAACCGGTTTGTGGTCCGAGCTGGAGTGCGTGGCATCTTGGACCGGTGACTGGTTGTGCTATACTTCCATGGTTCTCCCGGTCTCCCGTTCCGCAGAAAACGTACTTTGACGTGGACGGTCAACGAAGTCACTCCACGTCCTGTGTTCCAAGCAAAGAACTCCCATGATACACTTTGCATGTAGCGTACCAAGCACTGGATGAGTTCCTTTGTTGCGTTGGCTGTCAATCGCTCGATCGAGACTGTTGCTAGAAAACCAATATGCATCTTGGTCAAAGATGATTCCGTGGTAAGAAGCCAAAGTGGAGGCCTCTGGAAACTGGAAGGCTCGATAGTGCCTGTCAGCAAGCCCGCCACCTGCAACGACAGCATGGCCGGTGAACTCGGCAACTGCGGTCTAGGATGTTTGGCTCTGTGATTTGGCTCCTTGCCGTAGCGTTCGAGGATTCGAGAATGGTCTGTGAGAGCGGGGTCGGAACAGCTATTGATACCAGGAGGAGGGCCAGGCCGAGAGAGGCCAGGAGTTGAAGACGCTCCTATTTGTCGACAACAAACAAGGATTCATTGCAGATTATTGATTGACGTTCATGGGAGGACACACTGACAAGGCTATAGATGAACCTATGACATGATATTGAAAGCGCGGGAAAAAAAGCCACAGCCATCGTTCTCCAAATGGCAGGAGAGGCAACAGAAGACCAGGAGCTTCAGAGTGCTATTTTTAGGCAGCTGCGTGGTGGGGCCTTGCTTGTAAGTCAGATGAGTCAGCACAAGCTGCCAGACTTGACGTCCTGCTTTTCTTACCATCTTCACATCAAGAGATGACTGGACGGTTAGGTGAGAATATGGTTGTTCAAGCGAGAGATCTACTTCAGTACTTGAGTGTCGGTTTTCATAAGTTGGAGATTTGATAAGCTACTTCTCTGAATGTGGTCCAAGTGTCAAAATATGCATCTAGTTTGTGGCTGAGCATATGCTATTATTGGTCCAGTATCTCTTCAATATGAATCCAGCTGCGGCTTTGAATCATTCCAACACAGCTAGAGAATGCGAATTCAAAGTCGTTGAATATCATATTGGGATAAAGATCGATCTCATCAAGGGCTTACATGACTTCACAACTCCTCACTTGGTGGTATGCAGCGTCCCAATGAGGTTTTCAGTTTTTAACAACAGATAGTATAATTAAGTGTGAGGTATCACAAACAGAGATTTATTTAATCTCTCTAGAGTTTGATAGACTTCCGGACCATTTCTCCCAATATCAAGACGGAAATATGGTTGATATTCCACAAATGAAGATGTTCTTGGTATGAAGACATTTAAGCATATTTTACCATAGTTCAGCTCAGTTCTCAGCATTGATTGATAGCAGAATTTATAATAAAAAATAAAAATAGCCAGATTAGGCAGAAGTGTTCACCAAATGTCTTGTTAAGAGATATTTGGATACCTGTACCTCTACAGGTTCTGAACATTGCTGACCCCTGCCTGTCCAGCAATTCGAAGACACCCAAACCTCTTCCTGGCCATTTCTTCGCAAGGCCTGCTAAACAGTCTTTCCCCGGCACACATTGCCTTCGACAAGAGAAGACTCCTCTTCCTGTACGGATCGTCTCTCGTTCACATCACAGCATATCATCAGCTCCAGCCAGTCTTTTGATGACACCCTGTGTCGATGGTATCGAGACCATCCAACGTCGCCGAACTCAGCCATAACTGTCTAATCTCAAATTAACTTTCTCAAATCAATCATCACCATGTCACACACTTCCACCTTGGACTCTCCTGCTGGTGGTTCAGCAAATACTGCCGAATCGAGCCGTTCTCTCAACAACATCGAGAGGTAGGTGAAGTCTGGTGGCGTCACGCACGCGCTTCTTCTTCTTCTTCTTTCTTTTGCTCCCTCTTCAGTCTACTCGTTCAGGATGCTGACTAAAATCGAATCATAGAATGGCCGCCCAGTATGTGGCATCTCCCCGTGACCTTGTGGCCACCATGGGCTACGTGGGAGAGTGGGAGGTCCATACTGTGATCATCGCCGCATGGAGCGGCTGGTTTCGGCAGAAGCTCGCACGTATCCAGCCTGTATGATATGGAATTTCTTTGAACCAATCTGTTCTAAAATTGTAGCTCGAGTCTCGCGCTGCCAAAGTCTCAGTGTCCCACCCGGTCATTTGAGACGCGTCAGAAGCGCGACGCGCAGATGTTTGATGTACCAAGATTATTGCTGACACGCTCAACCTGTACAGAGCTCCGACGGCGTGTATCACCTCGATCTTACGGCAGTGAGTTTCCTGTCCTACGACGAGATGGGCGACCTCTTCCGCTTCGTCTATCGCGGCACTCTCTCAGAGTCGCAGGTACGGAACCCCGTCCTCACATACATGATCGCAAGATATTTCCACATGCGGGAGTTGGAACGCCGGGCTCTCGAAGTGTTGAGGGCCGAGATTCTCGCCGCCGCCCGCCATGATCAGGACAGGTACTACAGTCTGTTGGCCTCGAGCCTGAGGCGTTCTGTCATGATCATCCCCGGACAGGAGGTCTCACGTACCGCTGTCGAGGCAAGCCGCGAGGCAGCCGAGATTATCGAGCGGTCTCGCCGAGGCTAGCTGGACGAATGGCTGTGGTGGTGCTTTGGTTCCTTCAGACCACCAAAGTTGAAACCCAACGATCGCACTTCTCATCACTTCCATGCCTCTCTAGAGACAGCACATGGTACGTCAAACCCTTTGGTCCTCCTCAAAGTTGACTTTCATGTCCATAGCTAACGCAAACAATCCCAGTCTTCTGAAAGTCTCGCGCAAGGAGAGTCGCTGCTGAAATCATCTGTGCTGGACAGTGTCGTCAAAGACGAATTTTAGTACGCGAACCCGGACACGTATGAAAGATTCGGATTGTTCTTTGAGTACTGCCACATTGGATCCCCTCCTGAACAAATGTCAGGACAATCTTTCTCAGATAGAGACTACAAAATAATGGAAGCTACATCGATAGCGCATTGAGAGAATGTAAATGTGTCCTGATAATAATCGTCGTCTTGTTTGAGTCGTCCCCTTGCGTAGCCAAAACGGGAAGCAGAGGTCTTTCCCTAGATATTGCGGTAGAGGCCAGAGGGGAAGGAGCCCTCGATTCACAGTTCTTGTCACCAAAATCCGTGCTAATCGAGTCTAGACATTAGGCAGCACAGGTTGATAGCAAACCCATGTCTTCCGATATCTTCTAATTCAAGCTGGACGCCACGTACAGACCGCATTCCCCGTCTGACCCCCTTCCTGCCGTCATGAAAATATCGACAGCTGTGCTGTAATCCTACTCCTCTGTCCACCTGATCCTAATCTTCCTCATATCTGCCATCCTCGGCCCGTGTCCAAGTCGGCCTCGCTGCGTCTTCGTCGCGTACTTAACTTTCAGCCAGCTCGAAGGGGTCCACGACGTTCTGGCGCCAGTCTTTCTCCTTGCCGGCTATGCTTTCAACCTGTACACGCTCAGTGGTCTTGTCCAGCAATTGCCCATTCGTCAAATCCTTCGAAAAGAATCACTCAGGCTTCTAGAGACTTCTCCGAGTCGACTATCTCCGCCCTGGACCTTTCCTGAGCGACCTGCACTTGATTCAGCTTCGAAAGTCTGATTGTCGCCAGTCTCAAGTCTCAAAAATGTCTTCATCATCAGCATTCAGGAGTCGGGCCGCAACTCCCGCCTACAGCCTTGCAACCACACCAAGTGGACGTCGATCACGCGTCGCCTCTTCCATAGGCGCAAGTGAAGGACACCAGGTCGTTTGTGCCGTCAGTGAAGCTCGAGGAATTACTCCCTCTGTTGGTCTCGCATTTGTCAACGTCTCGACTGGACAAGCTGTACTCAGCCAGATACGTGACAATCAGTCATATGTCAAGACGACCCACAAGCTGGCGGTCTTTGAGCCCAGTTGTATCCTCATCGTCTCGACTGCCTGTGCTCCAAATCCGAAGAGTGACCTTTGCTCTACTATAGAAGAAGAGCTACCTGACGTGCCAATGGTTCCGTTAAATAGAAAGTATTGGTCGGAAATGACGGGTCTAGAGTACATCCAGGATCTTGCTTTCAAAAAAGATGTTCAGAGCATCAAGGTTGCCACTGATGGCAACCCTGATGCTATCTGTGCGTTCTCAGCGGTATGTACAAATTGTGACCTCGAAATATTCTTGTTGAACACATTCTAACAAGCTCTTGCGATGAACGCAGGCCATACGATACCTCGAACTCGATTCTTGCATCCGAATTGCAAGCCACTCCCTCCGAGTCAGATATCAGCCATCTGAAGAGTCGATGATGATTAGTCTACCCACTATCCGGGCCTTGGAGCTCATACAAAACCTGCAAATCCCAGCGTCCAAAGCATGTCTCTTTGGACTTTTGAATCAAACTGCGACCCCAATGGGAGCCAGAATGCTGCGTAGCAATATTCTCCAACCGTCGACTCAGGCCGAAGGCGTGCTCAAGCCACGATTCGACGCTGTCGACGAGCTATGCACAAAGGAAGACATGTTTTACAAAATTCGCAAGGCACTCAAAGAGTTCGGCGACGTGGAAAAGCTTCTAACCAAGCTCATCATCCTCCCTGCAGAGCCATCGCTGGAAGCCAGTGAGCAGGCCATCAATTATATTCTTATGATCAAAAGATTCGTCACGGCAATTCCGCTTCTCTTCGCGTCCTTGGAGTCGGCCCAGTCCACGTTGCTATCAAGAATCCGAGGCAATTGTGGACCTGAAATCAGCAGTCCGATCCTCGAACAGATCCAAGAGTACATCAACGACGATGTTACCTACAGCACGAAGCCCCTTGATCTTCGGAATCAGCGATGTTTTGCTATCAGGTCAGAAATCCAAGGCTTGCTTGATGTGGCCAGAACAACCTACAAAGAGGCGACAGACGACATGCATGAACATGTTTACGCGCTCAACACAGAGTTGGGCTTGGCCGCAGAGCTCAGGTACGAGAACAAACGCAGATACTGGCTACGATTCCGCTGTTCGGACTTTGAGAATGGGATCATTCCAGGGACACTTGTCAATTGTGTTCGAAAGAAGCAGTTTCTCGAATGCCAAACCTTGCAGATGGTGAAGCTCAACCAGAGAATGACTGACTCTGTGGATGAGATCATCATCCAAAGTGACAGCATTGTGCAACAACTCCTGGACTCAATCAGACGTGATATCCCAGGCCTGTTCCGGGTTTGTGAAAGCGTTGCCCTTCTCGACATGTTGGCAGCCTTTGCCCAAGCAGTAACAACGCGTGACTATGTCAAGCCTGACATGAAAGACGTGTTGGCGTTGAAAGCTGGCCGTCACCCGATTCTTGATGCCGTGAGTGTTTGAAAAAAGTCTGGCTTTTCCAATGCGTATCTTGTTTTCCTCCTAACAGTTGGTCTACAGTCACTCGACAAGTTCATCCCCAACGATTACTACGGCTCAAACCAATATGCTTTCCAGATCGTTACTGGCTGCAACATGAGCGGGAAAAGCACGTACATTCGAGCTATTGCATTGCTCCAAGTGATGGCGCAGATAGGATGTTTTGTACCGGCTCAATACGCATCCTTCCCGATCATCCACAGCTTGTTTTCTCGAACATCAATAGACGACAGCATCGAACACAACATGTCCACTTTCTCAGTCGAGATGCGAGAGATGGCTTTTATCCTCCAAAATACTGACAACCACAGCCTCGCAATCATCGATGAGCTGGGCCGCGGTACAAGCACTCGAGACGGCCTGTCAATCGCCATCGCCATGGCGGAAGCCCTGGTCCAAAACAATGCGTTAGTCTTCTTCGCTACCCACTTCACTGAGCTTGCACACGTTCTAGAAGATCGTCCGGGTGTTCTCAACCTGCATCTCGCGACGGAGACCATTGTCGCCGACGACGAGGTTCCAAAAATGACAATGCTGTATAAAGTCGGCGCAGGCCCCGTTAAGGAAGAGCATTACGGCGTCAACCTCGCCAAAGCCATTGGGTTCCCTCAGCGATTTCTCAGCGTCGCTGAGCTCGTCGCCAAATCGTTGCGGGAAATTGCCGAGACGAAGAAGAAAAGCTCCGGGTCGAGCAAGCTGGCGCGCAGAAGAAAACTGGTGCTGAACCTCCATGAGACGCTGCAACAAGCTTATAATGCGAATATGGACGACAGAACGTTGAGGAGTTATTTGAAGAGGTTGCAGAGCGAGTTCATCACGTTGATGGAGGGCATTGAGAGTGGCAGTGGGGATGGTGAGGAAGAGGAGGGTGAAGGAAGTAGTCGTCAAGTGTCTGAGGTTGGAGATGACGGGGAAGAAGGTCAAGAGAATGAGGATGAAGCCAGTGAAGGTGCAATGTCGACGGGAAGTTCAATTTCCTGAGTTAATTCATTGTCGCGTGGCATTTAGTAGCCGTAGTAGTATGATGTTATTAGAGTCAATAACCAGAATCATCGTTATTAATAATAATATCAACGCATATACAGAACAGGCTGCCGAATATGAAAAAGTATAAGGTGCGCTTTACATTGTATTTCTTGACCATATTACTGGTACTTGCTCTACAAGCGTTGGATTTTTTTTTTTTTCCTTTGACCGACAGTTTTTCTGCAGCTCAAATTCAATACTGCTTTGTGCTGTGCCAGCTGTTCTGTTCTGTTCCGTTCCGTTCTGCTTTGCTTTGCTTTACTTCTCTTCGTATCCCATCACCCCACTCGGGTGTAAGGCCACAACAAATACAACACAGCAAATAGTCCCCATGATGGTATATGATGGTATGTTTGAAAAAAAAAGGAAAACCAAAAAAGGAGGAATCATGTTCATTTCCAGCCAATGTGTCTGCTAATGCTCATGCTAATGCTAATCGTGAATGCTCATGCGTATGCTGGTAAAAAAGCAAAAGGAGTCTAAGCCAGGTTGAATCATTTCACTTCAGGCCACACCAATTCGAAGCCGTTCCAAAACCATTCCAGACCAGTTCCATATCTGAACAACACCCTCCCCCCAAAGACCCCCCCCTTCCAAAAACAACAACCAAAAACCAAAGACCCAAGATGGGAGGCGAGAAAAAAAACACAAAAAAACAAGAACTTTCATCCTCCATCAAAGGAAAAATGACAAATGACCAATCCTCGAGAATAAACTATTGATCGCTCTGCCGCCAAATATGTGTATCCCCCAGACTGAATGAACTCGAGTTACTACTTGCGCTGGGTACACCCAGTGGATCTCCTGTACCACTAGTAGCAGCAGCAGCACCACCACCACCGGCACCGCCATCACTCAAAGTGTTCCCACCACTCGTACCATTCAGATTACTCTCACTCACATTCCCCCCTAAGCCGGAGCCCTCAGGTCCAAAGGGGTATCGGAACTCCAGCCCATCGCCACTGCCCAGCCCCGCAAGCGAGTCTCGCGCCATCAACGGCGGCGGATCTCGATATATCCACGGCTGCTCGAGCGGGACAAGATAACTCGGGTTGATGAACCGCGCGCCCTTTTCCCGGTCTTCGTCGACGGTGCTGCGTCTCCGCCGGAGGGCTTCGATGGGGTGTCGGCCGGGACCACCGAAGATTTCGTCGTGGATGAGGCTGTCTTCTTCGACTTGTTGGTCGGGACTGGCTGTGCCGGGGGTGGTGCCGCCGTCGTTGCTGTGGGCGTCGGCGCCGCGTTCGGGGTGTCGGCGGATGGAGCGCAGCGCAATGTACTTTGTCAATGGCTCGAAGCGGCGCTTCCACGCATAGCTGTACCAGACGGTGCCGATGGACAAGGGGATGACGAGGGAGGAAGCGAAGAATGCAGATTGCAGGACGAGGTAGCCTGCCATTGTGATTTGGAAGACTATGAGGCCGAGGACGATGCGGTAGCAGATGATGCGCCATGCGCCGCCCGTAGCGTGCTGCGGCTGCTCCATGGCGTAGAGCAGCTGGTACTTGTAGGTGAAGTAGCCGAGGACAAAGTACACGACGCCAACGGCGAGGACAATGTAACCGCGCGGCAGTACGGAGTAGACGAGGCAGAGGATGAAGATGAGGAGTGCGGTGGGCAGGTAGAAGCCGTAGCTAAAGACTGGAGGCATGACGGTGTTGGCAAAGTCGCGCGGGGTCTTTGCGCCGAGGCGGTTGACCGGGTACAGACTGACTGCGCCGAACTCAAGGAGACGGAAGGGGAAGAGGCCGAGGCCTTGGAGCATGATGAAGTTGAGGTAAAACACATTCAGAGTCTGGATCTGAGCGGCGAGCTGGCGAGCAATGTAGGTCGTGTCCTTGAAGGAGTCCTTGAGGACGGTCCAGATCTTGGAGGCTGTGCCAAACACGGTGAAGACGAGGAAAATGTTGAAAAAGGTGAAGAAGAAGTTCTTGGATACAATGGACAATTCGACTTCGCCTTGGGAGAGCATGCCTTGCTGGTTGGACAGGTAGTCATAAGCAAAAGGCACTGCAACGTTGAGGAGCGACACGACGGCTGTAGGCAGTCCTGTCTGGACAAGAGCTTTGATAATCTCGTGATCGTTGAGAAACTCGGCCAAATCCGGGAAGACCTTGCCGATGGTGCACAGCGACAAGAGACCTGCAAAGGCAGCGACAGGAAGCAGCCAGAGAATGGACAAGATGGTGATGAAAATGGTGATGATCCAGGATCGCACGCGCCGACTGCTCTTGGAAGCGTATGTGTTGTGCCAGACAACATCCGAGGGCGCTGGTGCCTGTTTGGTGAGCAGCTGGCCTGGCCGTGGGTCAATGAGGGCCTGTGTAGCCATCTGGCAGGCGGCAATAGAGTCCATGGTCACAAAGGCCTGGTCGACCGGCTCGTACTCCTTCTTCCTTGCTATGCGAATCTTGTCGTCGATGCGGCGTAGCTTCTCTTCGTAGTAGTCGATGGCGTCCGTCTTCTTGTAGCGCAAGCGCAGCCAGCCGTACCAGACTCGAGTCTGCGGCCTTGGTCGCTGGACATACTGGTGCAGCCCTGGGTTGAGCAAGCGGTCCGTCACATTGGCCTCTTCGTCCACAACAGCCTGGTCCTCGTCCTCGTCCTCGGGCCGGAGAACATTGCTGATTGGATGACGTCGCGCATCGAGTGAACCTTTGGCTTCCTGGGCCAGAAAGACACTCCACGTCTCTTCCAGTTTGTGCAGAACGCCAGTCCGCTCGGCAACCAGATCATCCAACTCCTTCCAGTTCCGACACAGGGTGATGCTCTCCACATTGCCAATTTCGAGTCTTTCGACAAGCTTTTTAATCTTGGATTCTGAGCGCAACTCAACAGGGATGCCGGAAACTCTAAATGTCCTGTCGGTAATGGTGGACTGGGTGCCGAGGTAGTCCTGGCGGATGCGGATGATCTTGTAGGTCTCCTTATCGAGGACGAGGAGGGTCAGGAGGGTAAAGAAGTACGTGAAGACGAGGTACGCCCAGAGATAGCCCATGTCGTAGTTCCAAGTATTGTCGCGATCGGGATCGTCTGGATCGGGAAGCGGTAGGTCAGACTCGTCGGGGACATATCTGCGATTGATCGGTTCGAGGACGACGGCGGCAAAGAAGAAGAGGACGGCAAAGAGCTTGATGGACAACTTGAAGAAGGCGAGGAACTGAAGAAGCAAGTTAGTCAACGACAGTCGGTCGGTGCGTGTCTGGTGGACCAAAAGTCGCGAGTCCCGGCTACACATACCACAAAGGCATCCAGGCCAGCCGACGCCAGAACTTGTTCCTCGGTGATGCGATACAAGGCGGGCATCCATCCAAAGAAGCTGTCAGGGAGGGCAGGCAGCTGGATCGAGGAGAGGGTGAGCTGGCGTTTCCGGGCTGCGTAGAGGCCTTTCCATCGCGGTCGTAGTATCTGTGCAGGCACACACAAGCCTGGCCGTTAGCAAGCGTATCCTGGGATGGAGAAGCAGCAAACAGGAACCGGAAGACAAACACAAAAGGAGATAAAGGCAGTCAGGCCGAGGGTGAGCGAGATGACCAGCTGAACCTGAGTGTCCTTCTCGCCGGGCTGCACAAACTGGTTGCCGTCGCCATCGCAGCCTTTCTTGCCCTTGCCGCCCTTGCCGCCGTCAAAGAAGTCCATGGCCGCCGCTGACAGGCTTGCGGAGCGGAAGCGCGCAGCAGCGAAGGAGAAGGAGAAGGAGTGGCGAGGACGAGGAGGATGATGACGCTGAGGATAGCTGCAGACGCACGCGGTCGCAACGCGTATTACCTCAACAACGAGTCCACATCAACAGGCACGAATGGACAACAGGATCTGCCAGCAGTGGTTCGGCGCAGCGCAGGAGGTGGTTGCATTCTGCATCGAGGCGGGTCTGCCCTGGCGTCCAGTCGGTCAGGTCAAGCGCTGTGGATGTGCCTGTGTGGATTGTGATTCAGCAATCTGCGAATCGAGCATGACGTCCCAGATGGCGGCTGCAGCCCTGGTCCCTGCAAAAGACAAGCTCTGGACCCTGGACCGTTGATCATGCTGCACGGTGCCAGTCTCAGATGCTGGAGCAAGCGCCACATGGCACCAGCCACAAACCAGCACAGCCACTGAATGCTCATTACGTAATCAGACGGGACATTCCTTTGATCCACAACGTCGCACCAACCAACCTGTTCTACGAGACGACATTTACTTCCATCAGCGTTGTTTGATGTGTACCTGCTATCCTTGTACTTGCTATCCATTGTCCAATTCCTCATTGCCTAGCAACATGTACAAAACAGCTCATCTCGGCCCAGGCGCCATCGCGCACTCGCACGTCAACAGCATCAGCAACGCGCCTCGAATCTCTAGGCATCGGTGGCGTTGGCGTGCGCGTGCGCGCCAATCTTGTGGAGCGTCCACTCAGCCGCGTCGTCCAAGTACAAGGAGTCGTAGGCTGTGTGGAGAGACAGCGAGTCGGGGAAAGCAACCGAGCACACTCCATCGCCATAGTTGCACCAGTCCTGGGTGATGTTGCTGTAGCGGCTGTCAAAGTTGTCAATCTGGTACTGCAGACGAGGATATTTCTGGAAGGAATGTCAGTCCCGCCAGTGACTTGGAAAGGCAGTAGAGCATAGACAGATACGCGGACCGACATACGCCAGTGGCATTCCACGGGTTCTCGCCGACATCGTAGGTCTCGTACGGGACATGGCGAGGATTACCAAAGAAGATGTTGGCAATGACTGCAATCGCCATTCGTTAGTCTTGCTTGCTCTCGGGCAACAGCACCGTCAAACAAGTGCCAGACTCACTCTTCTGTCCGTTGGCCACGCTGACCAACGGATCCGTGGCATTGCCCAGATACTCCTGGCCACCACCGCCCGCCAACGCATCACCCACAATCAGCGCACCCTGCGAGTACGAGCCAACGACAATCTTGCTGTCCGGGCACGCCTGCGCATAGGCGTTGATCTGGGCGCCCGCGTTGGTGCGGCCGACAAAGTAGCTGTCAGTGGCCGTCTCGTTGGTCGCTGGGTAGATGATGTCCTCGTAGTTTGTCGTGGCAGTCATGTTCTCGGCGACCGAGGAAAAGACGTCCCATGGAAAGCCGGGGTAGGCTGCGGTGCTACCGCGAGCGATCATGAAGTGCACATCGACACAGGCGGTGCTGTTCTCCAAGGCCGCGGCCGAGGCGAAGGAGGCCTGGGCGAGTAGCTGCAGACTGGCTGCGGCAAGAGCGGCGCGGGAGAACATGGCGATCCTAAATTGAGATGTTTTGACAGCACTGACGAGGAAGAAGGACTTGAGCTAGTAGATTTGGATGCGAGCGATATATCATACACGTGCCAATGCAAGCGGCTCGCCTAATGCATGTGCATAGAACTGCCGACGTTCCCCCCTTTCTTTTTTCTTCTTCTTTTTTTTCTTCTTTTTTTTTCTTCCTTTTTTTCTTCCTTTTTTTCCCCTTCCTTTTTCCTGTCCCTAGGCCCGCGCCTCAGGCTCCACCAAGGCTTGCTGGTCGATTTTGAGGCTCAAGTACGGTCTTTTGTATAGCCTATAGGGCTACACTCTTCACGCACGCGACACGCCGAGCGTGACAGGGATCATGACGGATTTGACACCGCTTTCGGTCCTGGCTGGGAACGTCAGTGCTGGATGCGAATTGCAATCGAGGCTGGGTCTCAACAGCTTTGGCGAGCCTATGTGGTGAGTTCATCCAAGGATAACGTAGAGACACTCTGCTTGGAGAACCAAAAGTGAGTTGCTGGAGGATGATGAAAGGTATAGCCGAGACGCAGAGATTACGTAAGATTTGCCCTGGCCCGGATCGACCCCTGGACGCACGGGCGCCACAGACGTCAGCCACAGCAGCCGTCAGCCACAGGTGCTAATGAGGTCATTGCCATGGCTCGGTCTCGTCTCGTGCTGACTTTCACGACAGCCTCTTGTGCCTCGTGGCTTGGTGGTTTCTTGTACGGCCTTCTCAAGCTAGGCAACCGTTCTTCTTCCCTGGCACCACGTATGCCGTCTTACGCGCAACGCAACACGCGTCGTCACCGCGACGTGCCAATGCTGGGCAGCGACCATCGACAACGTGCAACTTGGTGACACGTTGCACTCAGAATCGCGACGAGAAGTGAAGGGCGACTGTTTTCCACGAGACACCACCAGCGGGCTAGGAAAGTGACAAGACGCGGTTGATCAAGCATGGCAGTTCAACACAATGATGGGAACAGGCCGAATCCCAGAGAGTGCTTGGAGGGAGCCAACAAACGAGGTGGCTCTCCCGACACAGCCGCAGGTGGCGACATTTCCAAGACTTGGGACGCCACGCACGCTTACGACAACCTTAAGTGCCACTTTACTGTGGCTGTCCATTGGGTGTACGTACAGCACAGCGTTTCTGGCCGCTGCGGATATGTGAGTGCTGGGCCAGGATGAGCCATGGTTTGCCTCTTTCAGTCAGCTGGCTGGGTTTTGTCATTGGCTTCCCAAAGCCAGGCAAACGTTCTGGCTGACCTGACAGACTTGACTCTGGCGTGGAAAGGCTATTTGCTACGTACCTCATCCTGCACGCAGTGGACTGTTCTGCATGCTGCTGTGCCTCGATTAGTGGCAATGGTTGTTGTACCAAAGCCATAAAACCACTGCTTGTCCCCAGTCCTGATCTTTTGCTTGACCTTGGCTTGTGCTCTTGCTCAACCGTCTACTCATTGCAATTTGCGATACTTTCTCCAGTCGCTAACCTATGGGCCTTATCCGCGCCATGGACAACAACCACTCCATAGACTCTGCACTCGACACGCAGGGTCTGGCCGACGATCAGCGCGGTCTTCTGGAACTCATCGACAAGCTGCAGTTTGCGCAGCTCGACAATGTCAAGCTGCCTCAGATTTGCGTTGTGGGCGACCAGTCTGCGGGTAAGAGTTCTGTTCTCGAGGCCATCACCGGCACACCGTTTCCTCGCGATGCCGGCGCATGTACACGGTTCGCCACCGAGATTCGTCTTCGACGCGCTGCGGAAGCCAGCTTGAAGGTCTCCATTATTCCAGACAAAACCCGTGATCTGAAGGCGCAGGAGGCTCTGCGCGGCTTTGGCGGCAATGTCACTGAAGACATGTCCTTTGAGCACCTGATGCGCTACGCCGTGGATCTCATTGCCCCCAAGAATATCCCTGGTCGTTTTGCAGCCCGCGATATCCTCGTGGTGGAAAAGAGAGGCCCTGACCTGCCTCTGCTTACGCTGGTCGATCTGCCGGGCCTGGTCAGGAACGCCAACAACGACCAGTCCCTCGACGACATCAAGACTATCGAGACGCTGTGCGACCGGTACATGAAGAGCTCACGCACGATTGTGCTCGCGGTCGTGGGTGGCAACTCAGATTACGTGCAGGCGCCCATCCTCACCAAAGCGCGCACGTTTGACCCGACGGGAGCCCGGACGATTGGCGTGCTCACCAAGCCGGATTTGACCGAGTCTATCGGCCTGGAAGACAAGTTTATTGATCTTGTCAACAACAAGGACAAGGCCAACATCTTCAAGCTGGGCTGGTATGTTCTGCTGAACCCATCGCCACGCGAAGCAGGCCAGCCATGGCCGACGGCCCAGCAGCGCAAACAGCGCGAGGAGGACTTCTTTGGCCGCGGCAAGTGGCGCTCTCTGCCATCCGACATGTGCGGTGCCGATGCGCTCAAGGCCAAGCTCAGCGTGCAGCTGCAGCGACACATTGGGCGCCACGTCAAATCCCTGCGCCGCCAGATCCAGACAGCCCTGGACGAGACAGACGCCGAGCTCAAGAGCATGGGCCAAGGACGGGACACGGCCGAGGAGATGCGCATCGAGCTGGTGGAGCTGTTCAGCGCGTCCAAAGAGCTCGTCATTCCGGCCGTGTACGGCTTCTACAAGAACCCCCCCGGCAAGAACTTCTTCCGCTCCACGGCGGACCCCAGAGGCACACCGGCGCAGAATCTGCGCGCGCGAGCTGCAGAAGAGAACGACCTGTTTTCGCAGCGGATCCGGCAGCACGGACGCAAGTTTGGCTTTGCCAGCAGCGGCGGCAGGAATGCGCACGGCGGCGAGGTGGACTCGGAATCGCAAAAGCAAAACTACGTGAGTTCAGAAGTCCAGATGCTGCTCCAGCAGATTCGCGGATCCGAGTTCCCGGGCGACGCCAAGCCGCGCGCCGTGTACATGCTGTTCCAGAGCTACAGCGAGTACTGGCCAAAGATGGCGCAGGAGCACAAGGACAACCTTGGCGTGGTGTGCAACGAGTTCCTTTCCGAGCTCATCGACTATGGCTGGCCGAAACGCATGCGGGAGCCCCTTCGACGACACTTTCTCGACCCGCAGATGCGCGCGCTCATGGACAAGGCGCAGCGGGAGCTCGACCTCCTTACCCAAGACATGCATCTCGAGGTGCAGCCGTACGACCCCGAGTACGAAGAGAAGCTCCGCCGCTGGCAGGCCGAGGCCAGCGCCGAGGGCAACAGCTACAGCGAGGCGCAGGAGGTGCTGGAGAAGATGCTCATCTACTACGACCTCACGGCCAAGAGCTTCATCCGCAACGTGATTATGCAGGTTGTGGAGCGGCACCTGCTGCAGGGCATGTACAGCGTCTTTGAGAGCGTCAAGTGTCTGAGCATGTCGATGGACGTAATCGAGGCGATTGCGGCCGAGAACAAGGAGACGAGGGAGCGGCGGCTGATGCTCAAGGGCCGCAAGCGCGCGATTGAGGAGGCCAAGGATGTATGTGCTGGTCTGGCGATGCGTAAGGAGCTGCGCATGTACGCGGACGAAGCCGCTTCGGACGGCGAGACGTCCGAGGAGGAGGACAACACGACGACGCCTTCTTCGAGACGCACTTCAGGTGGTGGTGGCTCGCAGGCCTGGGCGGGGTCTGCAGGGAAGAATGGCAACTCCAATGCTGCTGCTGCTGCTGCTGCAGCACCACCACCACCACCAACAGCAGCAGCCACGGCGCCCTTGAGACCACCGCCACGCAAACAGGCTGCTGCTACCGCTGCTCCGCCGGTGGTGACCAATGGATATGCCAACGGGCTTGACGCGGCGACGGCTGCTTCCTTGGCGTCGCAGGCGCAGCAGGCGCAAGCCCGGACCAAGACGGCGCAGTACGTGCCCGAGGGTGATGATATCTACGCGTCGACATCGGCCTCTGCGACGCAGCGCTCGCCAAGCGTGGCGGTGCCCAGTGCTGCACCACCACCGCCGCCTCCTAGGCCGGAGAAGATTGGTATTGACGAGGGGTACTATGCCAACGATACAGGTACGTTTGTGACTTTGGGTGTTATGGGACAAAGGATTGGAGTGAATGAGAAATGCTAACACGCATCTTTTGTTGGTACAGGTATGAATGGAAGACCGTCGTTTGAAGAATATGGCAGCTATTCCTCAGTGAACAGTGGCCATGGCGGCCAAAAGAGGGGACAATTTAGGAAGATTCTTGGCCGTGCGTGAGACGGAAGACTTTTGGTCAGTGAGACGAAGACTTTTGATCAGTGAGAGATGAGACTTTTGGTCAGTGAGAGATGAGGGTTTGATGGTGGAACGGCCCTGATGGTTCTTGTGTGCTTTTTCTTTTCTTTCTTTTTGTTTTTTTTTATATTTGTTTTTTTAACAGTGCATAGCGACTAGATGGATCTGTCTTGGTGTATTATTATTATTTCTTCCACTTCACATCTTCACATGTAGCTAGAGTCGACATGTTTGTTCTCGTGGCGGTTCTTTAACCGCTCTGTCAACCATACGGTTCCAAGCCAAAAAAAAAAAGAAAAGAAAAGAAAAGAAAAAAGAGCCGCGCTTCATCAATTCAATCAACTGACTACCCAATCAAAAGTATGAGCACCTCTTACACCTTACACCTTACACCACTACCACCCACGGACATCAGAGAATCAATGCCTCCATGCAAATGCAAGCGCAGACTACTATTTCGAGGGGATGGGCGCTGATCATCAGGTCCAAGTGGCAGCCTTCTGCCATCCGATTGGTCGGCCGTCCAAAAACCTGACACACAGCCCCCTTTCTCCCAGGGGCTTCACCAGGCAGGGCCCCCTTGCAAAAGGAACCGTTCGACAAGCAACAGCCGTGGGACCCCTGCTCCAAGTTCCCCAGCCGTGGAGGGACTCCCCCCGGCTGTCCTGTAATTTCCAGCTTGTTTGGTTGGAGAAAGGGCGGTTCAGTTGGTTGCTGTTGTTGCTGTGCTTGCTGCTGAGTGAAGTGCAACTGCCATGCCAGATTGAGAGGGAGATCGACTCCGGGGGAAGATCTCGTCATATGGGGGAGGGGGGTGGTGTTTGTTGAAGTAAGTTAGGGTCTTGACTTCTTGTGTTTGGCAGGCTGGCTTTCTTTTGCAAACCCCCGTTTCCTAGTCTCCTTGGTCTCTTCTTGCCACCATCACGACCACCACGACCACCACAAAACCCCTCTTGTTGCATGGGGTTCTCTCTTGTCTAACTCTGTCGTGTCTCTTTACTCTCTCTCTCTCTCTCTTGCTCTCTGTCTCTCTCTTGCTCTCTCTCTCTCTCTCTGTGTGTGTGTGTGTCTCTCTCTCTCTCTCTGTGGTCTCAAGACACATAATCGCACTCTCTTATACTGAAAACTCACACTCCTTGGGCGTCGCTGGCGCTGCCTCTCGTGCGAATCACAAAGATTCACCACCAGAATGTCCTTGAATTGTTCCTCTCCTCCACTCAAGGCTGCTTCCAATGCTGGTGTTGCCGGCGTCGGTGTAAGTCGGGTTTCCATTGTCTCGAGCATGTCAAATTGGGTCAAGCACCACGTGCAAAATGGCCGGCAACAAAACAAGTGACAGGCGAAAAGAACTGACAGAAGCGGCCCAATCCAGGTCATCCTCGGCTTTATAGTGCCTGCAGGCATATCGATCCTCCTGGCATTCTCCCTCGTCATCCAGGAGTCGTTTCTCCGACCCGACGAGCCTAGAAGGGGCCACATCCGCCGCAAACTGCTCTTTGCCCTGTCGGACCAGCAGATCATCTATGGAATCGGCATCCAGGCCGTGGGCCTTGCCCAAATCGAGACCCTCATTCCCTACCACTTCTTCATCATCTGGATGTCGTCGCTCCTCTCCACGGCCGTGCACAACTGCACCCTGCTGGTGCTCGTGTGCGACTTCCAGTCCGACAAGGTGCTCCGCTGGCTGCGACAGGTCCTCATGTTCGTTAATCTCGTGCTGGGCTGCGTCTTTGGCGTCTGCATGCTGCAGGTTGTCTTCCACAACATGGAAACCTCGACCAACCCGACGGCGTGCGCGTGGGTCGCGCATGCGCCCCAGAGCTCATCCGCATCCGAGCGCACCACCTCGATTGTGGGCACCATGGCTGTCATAGCAGGCAACCTGGTGGTGTTTACAGCAGCAACCTGGTTCCTGCACGACCGCAGGCAGGTTGCCTTCAAGTGGCTGCAGCTGACGGGCCTCTGCGTCATGAGCACGATTGCTGCGACGGCCATGGCTAGAATCCTCATGTCGTCGCAGGCTTTTGGCACGGCGACGACGCCGCTGGCTGACAATGGTGAAAAGACGTGGAGCTTTTCGACGTCTGTGACGCTGCTGATGCTCGCCTTGCCGCTGATGACGGTGCTGGAGATTTACCGCGGAGACGGGCGGCTCAAGCGAGAGGGCGATGCTGAGAAGGAGGACTTTTAGGAATTGAGCCATCCGGACAGACCTTGCCCGCACCACGCGCCAGATGTAGTCCTGGTGTCTGGCCCAAGTGCCTACATTGGATGAGGAAAATGAGATGGAACGGTGGACGCTGTTGTTTTACAAGGCATGAGTTACAAAGTATGCATACTTGTGTGTATTGCTGGATTATGCGTTGGTGGCGGCGGCAAACTTTGCTTTGCCTTTTTTTTTT
>KZ678536.1:5780-68437 GCA_003019895.1 Coniella lustricola | reverse complement strand
AAAAAAAAAAAAGAAAGAAAAGAAAAGAAAAGAAACCCACTTGATGGCGAGTATGTCTTGGCTATCCATCATGGAGATGGTCTCCAGGTTTCCCTTCCTCCACTGCTCAATCTCCTGGTCGACCTGGCCCTGTGCCGGCGCAGCAACGGCAGACGTCGTGGCCGCGTCCGCGCCTCCACTGCGGTCGTAGATGAGAATCTCCTTGCCGTATGCGAGAATGACGCCCGAGAAGCCCATGGAGCGGATGCTGGCCACACACTGCCGGATCTCACGCTCGTCTGTGCCTGCGCAGAACTGGTCGTAGACGAGTGGTTTGATGACTGCTCGCAGCAGAGGGTTCCGATCGGGGTTGAGCATGGAGGTGGGCGGTGCCTTGGCGACTTTTTGCAACAAGGCGAGGCTGGGCTTGAAGAGCACGGGCGACACCATGCATGCGCCGAGCACGAGACTCCGCACCACGCTGGATGTGGGCAGACGGCCCAGCACGGACGCGGACGGGATCCCTTTGTGCTGCGCATCTGACAATGGGTTGCTTCCTTGGTATGTTGTTGTTGCTGCTGTTGCTGCTGTTGTTGTCAATGTCATTCGCCTAGGAGCTGGCTGGCTGTTGGTTCGAGAATGCTGCCAGCGCCGTTGCGCCGCGGCGACGCTCGCGTACGCATGTCGGTGGACGGCATGGCTCTGTCTTGCAAGCTGGTGAATGAGGGAATGCGTTGACCTGTGGAAGGAGGCCTTCATCCTGCGCGTTGACTGGTGCTCGATGTGACTGACGACGGACGTATCAAAGAAGGGGGCCAGTTCGTTTTTCCTTGTGAGCTTTGGCTAAAGACACATGGATGCGTCCTCGACTTCCGAATATCACACTTTTTGATGGTGCTACCGGGGCCGTTCTCGTCGATTCCACCGACATCACACAGGTATCTAGCTTTGGACCTGTTCGCTACTCGCCGGGACTCAAGCTGTGTGATGCTATCAGCACACCCGGCGCTTTTGATGCCGGGGTGAGGGGGGGGGGGACTATCAAGATGACTGCCAAATCCCGCGTGCGACCCCCCTACCCCCTCCTCCAAATCTGATTAGCATGCAGACAGATGCACTAGTCGAGCAGATATCATATCAAGCAATGGCAGATCACCAGCCCCGCCCCTCTTCATGCCCAACCATCACAGGCAATGGCCCGACAAAAACTCAAAATGGGACCGAGGGTTCGCTGGTGTGGGAGTGAATCCGAGGCCTGGAGCCAGAGCAAAGATGATGCCACTCGGCAGTTGTCCAGTAGCACCATAGCCATGTACAGGCGAGGTATCTACTTACAGATAGACTGCATCTTGTATCAGAACGACTAGTGAACCCTCGTTGACGGTGGAACACCATACCAGTAGTCCAACCTCATGCACACGCCCCAGCAGTGGACTGACTGCTTTGACGCCCCGTTGCACTCGATATTCTACAGCTTACTCGGCTACAACACCGTCTCCAGGCGGAGCATCGTACTGTTACTGCTCCTTACAAGTCCTCGACGATGCAACAACCCGCGTCGAAAAAAAGGCTGACAGCACCAGCCTTATCAGTTGTGCCACTGGCGCCGGCACCGCCAAACGACTGCTACCGAAAGATAAAAGCTGTCCCGCATCCTCGCGTCGGGTTTTTTTTATTATTTCTTTTATTGCTTTTTTTTATATCTTGCATTGATTTACATTTTGGCACAGTTTCCTTGCTCTTCTGAAGAGACAGGCTGCACTTTCCAGAGCGCAAGTCACAGGACAGGACAGAAACCAGGACAGAAACCAGGACAGAAACCAGGACAGAAACCAGGACAGAAACCAGGACAGAAACCAGGACAGAAACCAGGACAGAAGCCAGGACAGAAACCAGGACAGAAACCAGGACAGAAGCAGCTAGAGACGCCCGTGGAAGATGGCGCGGAATAGCGAGCGCGAGGCCGATGATGGCCACACACCCTGCTCTTGAGGACAGGCTTCGGATCAATCCGTTGGCGATTCAGCAGATTTTACACTGCTCATCCAGCCGCAAGGCCATGCCAGTTGGCCACATATCGAATATTGTATTCGACCCTGGAACCCAGAGACATGACTTCCACTCAATACCGGAAGAATCAGAGTGACATCTGGGTGCAGCACAAGGTGGTGAGTGTTTGGCAATGGTGAGTTAGACAGATACATATATGATTACACTTGGCGTCCTTCTTTCCCCGTGTTCTTGCTCTCCTCATCCGCATCAAACGAGCCAAATCTCATCCTCACTTCACGTGGCGGAAGATACATTGACTCGCCTGCCTCGATATCCACGTCGTCAAACTCGCCTTCCCACCCGCCTCTGTCGACTTTGACGCAACTACTACTACTACTATCATCATGACTGGCACTCGCCACAGCCCAATCCTTCTCCGGCACGGGCGGCGGTGTGTCTTCCTTCTCAATCCTGCTGCTCGGCGTCGATGGCTGCCGGGCCGAACTCTGGCGTCCCGAGCAGTGGCGGGAGGACACCTTTGTCCTGAAATTGCCCCGCGCTTCATCCGCGTCGAGAGCGCTATGGAGAACCATGTTTGTCCCTCGGCCTCTTTGCTTGGACAGTCGGAAGTAGTACTGTCTGCTGTGCTGTTTGGATCCGTCAAAGACGCTGGGCAGAAGCCAGGCTAGCATCTGACGCATGACGGGCCTGACGGCACAATCATGTCTCTGGTTAGCAAAAATGACAGGAACAAGTTTCTTCGCCGGGTGCATGATGGAGAAGAGCTTACATGCAAGCACAGATCATGCCAATGTTGACTTCTAATGTAGACCAGACAAAGACACCAAAGTTGTCGAAGGTGACGTTGGGTGAGTTGACATATCTGACTAGAGCCTTGAGGCGGATAATGCTGAATATCGTGATGCTGGTGTGCGAAGGAATCTCAGGTTAGAAGGGAGAAGGAGAAGAAAGCAGGCATACTGGTTGCGAGAAGCACATGGCAGACCGCAACGTACACTCAAAGCACCAAGGAGACAAGAGGCTCGACTTACACAATGCCCACCATGAACATCAGCGAAACGCCAACCTTCTTCCGCCACGGCAAGCGGAGCGCCCGCAATTGCGAGAGCGGTAGCGCCAGCATCCAGAAATCCGTGGCGATCGAGATGGCCGCGTTGGCCCACCCCAGCGCATTCACATCGAAGCATTTGCCTGCATGCTCGCCGTCCCACTTTGTCCAAAAGTAGGATATGGGCCAGCATTGAAACATGCCGGCAAGGACAAAAGCTACGCCGTAGAGGCAGGTGAAGATGGCCGTGGCCTGGAGGAGGCCGCGGATGTCGGTGAAGTCGAAGACGCGCATGTAGAAAATGAGGATGCTCAGTTTTAGGCAGGCCATGTCGAAGAAGTACCTAGTTTGGGGCAAGAGTGAAATTGTCAGCTTTCTTCTTCTCTCTGAAAACTATCGGCTATCGTTCCTAGGCTTGTGTTCTGGAAGCATCCACAGATATCATGTCGGCAAAACTTACGACAGCTCAATGATATAAAACCACATGGCGAACCGCGTGATTTGCCCAGGCGTCAAACGCCATATATCCTGGCCCAGACCATTGGGGATGGCCTTTACTACTATGACAACGTTCACAAACAACCCGACAACCAGCGGTGGTACGATGGCCCAATCATCTCCCTGGAGCCCCGATGTGCTGACAAAGTGTCGGAAGGCGAGTCGCATGATGTTGACGAGGAGGGTGAGGGTCGCGAGGGTGATGCTGATGATGACGAGCGATCTGCTCACGTTTCGTGGTTCCACGCCACAAGCTGTTTGCGTTGCGTTTCTGACCACTGTGTTTTTGGTGGAAGGATGATATTAGTACATCCAACTCGTGGCTCTCCAGGATGCCCGTGGGTAAGAGAGCGTAAGGAATCGTGAGTTAGAAAGTGGCCTCTCAGTGACTTACATAGAGATTCCTTGACGGAGCAGCTCTGGTGCACACATGCTGACACGGCATTGCTGTAGGCCACATCTTCGCAGAGACAAGTTCGATTTGTCGGGGCACACTGTGAGACATTGCGAGAATCGAAAAGGCATTGCTCCTGGAAGCATTCAACATGTTAGTGGAACACGATGACTTGTCTTGGAAGAAAGCATAGTGCTCAAAAGTTTACGTACGCCGCAAAAGGGCATCGAACGCGATGTTGGGTCGGACGATGGTGTTTTCGAGGGTGATGATATTGAGGAGGAAGAGGAGGAGGAGGAGGCTTCTTGCGCTACGATGAGTGTGGCCAAACAACACCCAAGCAGCGCTGTGGTCCCGAAGCAGATTTTCATGATCCCATTCCTCGATCGACCTGGAACTGAGAACAGGCGTCGCAGTCAGGTCGTGAAATTTGTTGGATGTATTCCGTGGAATTCTTTGTTGGTAAAAGCATTAATGAATACAAACTTGAATTTTGACAAAGGCTTGCCGGATTCAGAGACGCGCGCAGACGCAGTGAATGCCGATGGTCCTAAATACCTAGCTGCCCGGCACTCGGAAGAAATGCCGCGTCGACATTTTGAGCATGCATGATGTCAGGTACAGCAGCCAGCAAGAACTGTTTCCCCCAGTCATCACCTCTTGGAGGGGAGTGTCTTAAGCCGCGGAAACGGACCCTGAAGGGGTCCGAGGACTGGTTGCTTGGCTGCATTCTGGAGAGCACCACGAACCGGTCAAGAGGACCATTTAGACTTTCCTAGCGTAGCCGGGAAATGTGGCGCACAAGAGCTATCGGAACGCTTCCAGCTCCAGCACTAGGCAGCATTCAGGAACCAGTCGGGAGGGCAAAGATTCGTCACCGAGGAACATGTCTGGGACACTGGAAAGTACTGCAAGGCGAGAGAAACTATGACTGGCTAATCGATTACCAATGGAGGCAAAGGATGTGCCTTTTTCAGGTCGAACTGTGAGTGGCTCTCAGTTCCACTTGGTATACATGCTGACTGAACTGCACTCTCTTGATTGAATTTCATAGTCTTGTATGTGGCGAAACAGGTCCTCCCGTTCTTCCAAGATTGGTGCCACAGCGATTGATAACCATCTGTATGCTTGGTACTCTTGAGTCTGCGAGAGTTTGCGAAGACTGTCAAGAGACCATCCAGACTTCATCATCAAGCTTACGAGGAAAGTTTCCACACACTAGAACAGAATCCCCCGTGAGCCGAGCGTGAGGCTTGAAGACCAAAAACGTACGACTTGGCCTGGAGCACGGCTTTGAGCACGGCCACAGCCGAGACCTTGCTCAAGGCTTAATGCTGAAAACTGCACTGATCGTCGGATTGGAAATTCAATTAACAAAATAATGGCTCGATGTCCTGACGTTGGGTTGATTGCTCTATGGCATGAGCAGCTCCTTTGTGAGCAGTCCCAGACCTTGAAGATATTGTGTCCTCAATGACCAAGTATAAAGTATTGACGAGCCTGGATTGTGCCTGAAGAACGGGGACTTGACTGAGGCAACACACCATTCGTTTGCTCTGAGAGAGGTTGATGTGATGTGATAAGAAAACACACACACACACAGACACACACACACACAGACACACACACACACACACACATATATATATATATATATTACATACTTGTATTTGTTTGACTGATTCAAGTCATGTCATGTATGTATTTCGTGAACATGAATGGGCTTCAACTCCGGCCAGTCCCATTTCAAAGTCCACGACTACAAGATCTCAAACAAACATGGACTGCTTCCATACACTCTCATCGTTCTTCCAAAGAGAATCCAGGCCTTGATGTCATTGGTGTCATCCCTTATGCGACAGCGATAGTCTCTACAGCAGCGCGTTCGTGCTTTTCAAGATATCAATAGACTGCAAGATCGATGTCTGGTGAGGAGGCTATGACGAACTCTTTAGCTCTGAAGGCTTTGTCTGTATATGCCGAGACATTTCCGTTAGGGAGCGATGCTGCAGTGCGTTCTCCACCAAGTACACCTCCCCCTCATTCGTGGGAGTCGACTACGGTGACAGGGCCAGACACTGTGATCATGTAGAAAAAGAATACGGGACAACATGAATAAAGGAATGTGCATGTAAGAGAATCCAGATACCATGCATTATCAATCAGAAGTAACGAATTTGGTGAGCTCCGTGCATCCAGACTTGATAACAACCTCATCCTTGTCTTTGACCATCCCGGCTCCGCTACAAATCACCACCAACTACTATAGTAGCACTCCGTATTCCCTTTCCAGTCTCCATTTCCTGTTCATCAATAACCAAGTTCTGCAATGCTCAAATAACACCCCCCAACAGCCATACAGCCCATGTCGCGCAATGTCGAATACCCAAGCACACTCACCGTCGACTTTGGAGCGGGGCGCCTCTTTTCTTCTTCCGTTACTGAAATCCCCGGTCGACAGAGGGCGATCTTGAGTCAAGACGGAGATGTATGTCAGTAGGGCTTCAAACACATCCCCGGATGCATGCGATCAACCTCAAGAAATCACCAAAGTAAGCGAGGAGCACCATTGGCATTTATCAGTCACAACTTTGTCATCGATCTGACGCCCCACCCTTGCCGTGATTTATTGCTTTCTTCCGCAATGACCAACAACTCTCCGACTCTTTTCCTCTTCTCTTCCCGTTTCATCTTCCCCTGGGGCTGCCACACGTGCGTCTTGAATGACGAGAAGCACACCGAATCCCGCACCATGGCGAGCACCACCAACAACACCGTCTACCTCATCACAGGCGGCAACCGCGGGCTTGGGCTCGGTCTCGTGAAGGCCCTTCTCGCCCGCCCAGACACGACTGTCATTGCTACCGTGCGCTCCAAGGAAGCAGCCCAAAAGCTCAAGGAGAGCACATTCGAAGAGGCCGCCAAGAGCAGCGACCTACGCGTCATCCTCCTCGACTTCACACGAGCCATTCCGCCCGACGATGTCCGCTCGGCTGTTGAGAAGGAGGCCGGCGCGGACCATGTCGATGTGCTTATCCTCAACGCAGGCGGTGCCCAGCCCATGGTGCCCGCCTTGGAAACCACAGCTGAGGACCTGCGCGCGGCGTTTGAAGTCAACACCATTGCACCGCTGCTGGTCTTCCAGGGGCTCTGGCCGCTGCTCCAAAAGGCAGCTTCCAAGACACCCAAGCTGATCTGGATCACATCATCTGTGGGCAGCATTGCTGAGATGGAGCCCGTTCCCGGCGGTGCGTACGGACCCAGCCGAGCGGCGCAGAACTGGCTCACCAAGGCCCTGCACCAGGAGAATGGGAAACAGGGTCTTGTGGCCATCGCACTGCATCCTGGGTGGGTGCAGACCCGGGCTGGCCAATTCGTGGCTGATCAGTGGGGCTTTTCCAACGGCCCGCCAGATACAGTCGGGTCGAGTGTTGAGGGGATGCTCAAGGTGATGGATGAGGCGAGCAAGGAAACGGCGGGCAAGTTCTTGACGCACAAGGGAGAGGTTCTGGGGTGGTAGTGGGTTGCTGAATCGCCATGGTGTGTTCATGCATCAAGGGCAATGCTTTTACGTCTGTCTACCAGGCATTCACCTGATTTGTGCGCTGTTGGGAAGACGACCGAAGATACCCATGCATGATTCCATCTTGTACAGCCAGAGTCAGAGTCCCTTCCGCTAGGATCAGCACCAAAGGTCTGACATGATTCTAGAAATATCGGCTTAGCCCGGACACACACCCAGGCCTTGGCCGTTATTGCCTCAACCTAAACTGTCTCATCAAGATGACCGGAGCGGTAGTCAAGTAGATTCTGGCCATATCATGGAGACTTGTCCATCATGCGATGCAGGTTGTGCCACGGTCTTTGCGACAAGCAAATAGCATCTCAAAACTGCAAAATTCGGGCACTCAACTTGTGCGAATAAATTGGGTGCTTTGGTTCGCCAAGTGATTGTTGGTGCTGTTATATCTTCTACAATGGAGGATTTAGCCTTTGCAAGCCAAGGCTGCAAGCAGCCGTTAATTACGCGGTATTCTCTTGTCCAGACAATACGGCACTGTTCGCCTGGTAGAGTGATGCATCATTTCCGCACAGGTAGGTCACCTGACAGCGGAAAGGAGACAGCCTCCGCAGGCAGGCAACATAATGGGTATCGTCTTCAAATGTTCATCAATCATCGTCCTTCGCTCGTATGCTTTCTCATTTCCATCCTGACGACAAGCATGCTCTTTGGCCACCATGCGTCCTTCTCGATCCCATAAGTAGGAGTTGCTGGCGAAGCACATATTTTATCCATGAAATCTACCACACTACCAAGTTTCCAGGCGCCAGTCTGTCCAATCCACTATACGCCGTCGAGAAGCATGACGAGTACTAGCCAGTGCGCAAAGATATCCGCAGCGAGCTGATTGGCGGGACTGTGACTGTCTTCTCCATAACTGTCATCTTCCCTGACCTCCATTAGATTCTTGTTCATATCTGTTGAGATGCGATCCAGCATGTCTTGCACGAGGCCAACATATCCGCTTGGGACGCGATTGAGAAAAGCAGTAATGCTACGTCGTAATGGTCCCGAGGAAGTCTGTTCGTTTGATGTAACACGGGCAATGTACTCCCGCAACCAAGGCGCGATTCCTTTGGGCAAGGAAAGATGTGCTGCTTCTTTTGGTCTTCTGGCAGAGGTCGGGCCCTGACTGGGTAGAACAAGGCTCATTGTGCTCGCAAGGATGTCGAGTGCTTCCCAGCAAACATGTAGATCTTCATGATAGCCAATAGTGTCCGCAAGTCGAGAGGCCCGCTCATGTAGCTTCGCCAGAGCAGATGCAGAGGTGGTTGCAACAATAGGTAGGAAGAGCTCTTGTGTAACCTGCGATGGTCCACTCTGAGGATACACAACGCTGCTAGCTGCCAACATGGTTCCAAGCTCGCGAGACGGAGAGGCGTCACATGTGTTTCCGATTGCACAATCTGCAGCGATGCCGCTGTATGCGAAATTCGCAGCACGGATGGGATAGATCCATTGAGACAAGCCTGGCATATACTGCTTCTGCAACGGCTTCGAACTGGTGCATCCATGTGCTTCGACGAGGCGAATTCTTAGGGAATGGCTGGCCGAGGCATATAGAACCATTAAGGCAGCACTAGCAAGCACGCCCTCGTGCTGTTCCATTGTATAGATTGCCTTTCTGACTTCCTTTAGAGACACCCTGTGGTGAATTTCTGCATTGGAAAGCCGGCCCTGGACACGCAAAACATCACTGGCACTTGGTTGCTGGGAGCACTCTGACAGAATGTCGTGGCCTTGACATGCTGCAGACAGTGCAAGAATCGAACTCACACATGCATTGTTGCGCAGCGCAAGCCTTGGCAAACCGACCTGCAGTACAGATGAATCGTCCTTATCAAATGGGATGATGCGGCTCGTGTGCACAAGATAGTGATGAAAGAGCTCCAAGTCTTTGGTATCGAGCATAGGGATGCGTGCTTCCCCTCTTCCTTGACGCAAGTCGACTTTGAGCCGCGTCCAATCTAGATCGGACAAGACGATCTCGCTAACCGCAACCGTATGCGAGGTGAGCATGTGATGGCGCCTTCGCAATGCTTGGTCATGGTGAGCCGATGCTTGAAGAATGCTGTGCGTCAGTAAGGCTACAATGTTCCCAAATGGGCAACTCTGTATATTTCCATACTCGTCACAAGTTTCTGGTATTGACAATCAAGGTCCAATTCCATGCATCTTGTGCATCGCGGCGACGTCTCATCGCACTGGGACACATCAGTTAGTGACCCTCAGAACAATGTAGTACGGCTGGAGTGCGCTTATACGCTTGTACGGCTTAAGCCATCGTCAAGGGCAATTTACCTTTTTCCGCTGGCGTTTGCATCTTGTACACCCATTTCTGGATTTTGTATGGGCGCGTCGGAGTTTTTTGCGAGGCAAGATGCATCTTGGGATATGGAGGTCATTCCGAGTTTGTGTGTATGAGTTGGTGCACAATTGTCATCCAGTCGTACCGTATTGTCGTATACATCCCCTCTCATAATGCTGAAGATAGTGAGTCTAAGGGAAATTTGGTTATACGCTTCGGGTCTTGAAAAGTCGGATGTTATATGCTTGACATGATGTGGCACTGCAATTCTTGAAGATATATAACGATCGAGCTTTGGTTCCATTTATGAATCAGGAAGGACATTCCCGATGTACTTTAACCGCATCTCGAACCGAAACAATGACCAACATCCTTTGTCACCTTCTTTCCTGGCTACTGTTTGCAGGTTCTCACGCAGATGGCACACCCATAGCCGCTACGGCCAATATGACCCGACAATGCGCCCAATTAGAGGTTGCAGTCCCAGTTATGGCTACTAATTACCACTTCACACAGCCTCAAATCGACAGTAACATTGATGCCACTGATTGGACGATATTTGTCACAGCATTATCCCCCCCAAACGCTACTAGCCGGTTGGTTGGGCCTGTTCCTGTTAATCAGCTGTTTACCGTCAATGCTCAATTGTGCCTACTGTCGGAGAATGCTGAAAAGAGGAATATATTGCAAATTGCAACCCATGGAAATGCGTGGGACAGAAGGTATGCACAATGACGTGCCGTGTATATGTGCGGGGATTGGATTATTTCAACATACTAAACAGGTCTTTATACAGATATTGGGATGCGGAGGTCAATCCGGGAGAATACTCGTATGTCAATGCCTCACTCAATCAGGGATATTCGGTCCTCACGTTTGATCGCATTGGCACGGGAGCGTCCGAGAAGCCAGATGCATACGACATTGTGCAAAGTCCCGTCGAAGTTGAAATCCTGAAAGGCTTAACACAGCTTGCTCATTCGGGCCAGTTGCTGCACTCTGCAAAGCTATTGTCGCTCAATGGCAACAAATCTGCCTTCTACAATCATCAGCCTTCCAAGATTGTACACATCGGCCACTCCTACGGCTCGGCCCTGGTCACATCCATGCTTGCGAAATACGGCAACATCAGCGATGGTGCTATCCTCACTGGTGTTCTCCTCAACACCCAACTTAACATGGTCAACGTGGCGCATTTCAACCATGACTTTGCCAGGGAGCAGGACCCGATTCGCTTTGCTGACTATGGATCAGGTTACTTTGTGCTCACATCTAAAGCTGACCTCCAGAAAGTCTACTACCATAAAGGCGGCTTTGAATCAGCATTGTTGAATTATACAGACCACATCAAGCAGCCCGAGACGGTGGGAGACTACTCATCGGAAATGGTCTTTATGCCGGTGCCTGCACTCAATTTCACTGGCCCTGTCCAGACAAGTTCTAAACCACATCATTCTTTTCCATTGAAGCTCCCAGGCATTGTGGCATATCCTAACCAGCCGACTTCGATGCAGTTCTTCGTTGGCGAGTTCGACTACGTAAATTGTATTGGCGATTGCAGGACGACCTATCTCGAAGAGGCTTCGATGGAATCATTTCCCATAGCCAAAAATGTTTCCGCCTACCTACAAGCCAATACAGGCCATGTCCTGACATTGGCCCTCAACGCGTCCGGAGGCTTTCAGGAGATCTTCAACTATCTCGACCTGTGGGAGCTGTAATTTCCAGTGCCGCCTCTAGTTGGATTGGAAATTATAGTAGAATGTATGTGTAGGGGGAGGGGGGGTGGCACTCGACCGGTGCGAAAGAAGCAGAAGCACCATCTTGAAAGGATCGAATAAAGCGCCAAGAAATGTGATTAAGCTGTGTTTTTTCCTCTTGTCGCGAGATTGAAACCGAATAGTTCTAGACTGAGTTATTGATGGCGATTCTGAGAGAAAGGTATCAAGTCCATTTTTAACGTTCGTGCCTAGATTTGCCATATCACAGTTGACCAAGATTCCACATATACAAACAGCAAGAGAGACAACTTCGACTTTTTGTAAAGGACACTAGGACATGTGTTGGTAACGTTCCATGGCTGACTTCAAGACTTGCAATCCTGTACCACATTCCCAAGTCTGATGAATCCGCTCAACTACAACCCTGTTGGCAGCAACGCCATGTGTCTGCCTCTGCCATTATAAGCAACAGTCTGAGATAGCGCAACCCTTTCTACCGAAAGCTGCAGCACCCGCGCCAACTTGGCCTCGCTCAGCCGTGCCTTGTAATAATTGTACAGGCGTGGAAGAAATTGAACATCCTGGACGCAGTATTGCTGAATCTTTGTAGGAAGAGGCCGCGTATTGAAGACTTCATATGTGCCGCCATGTTCTGGGGCAAATAGATGAAGTCCTTCTTGCTTTGTTGCCTTCCAACCGCTCCTCTGAGCAAAGCTCATGGGAGCGTCCTTCTCGATACACTTTGAGAGGCCTGTCAAAAACCTCTTGGAAAATGTTCTCGACGCAAACTCCATCAGTTGAAGGTCATGGACGCATCCAAGGTTGACGTTGAAGTGGCTATACAAAGCATCTGAATCGTTCCGAACGTCGAAGAAGACTTTCGGAATACACTTGGACTCCAGAATGTCCCTGAGAGTCCGCCCATTCCTACCGGGAGTCTCGAAAGCTTTCCCTTGCAAGATGTGGACGTCAATCAAGTATGTTCGAGAATCAGGTAGCGTCAGGATCTGGAGGATCGATACGCTGCCATGTCTGCTGAGATCGACGCCCTCGACGTCGATGAAGAGTGCTGGTCTAGCCGTCGACAGACCGTAAAGATCATCGACCAATGCAGCGATCTGTGGAACAGAGTCGATAAGCCCAGCAGTATCCTGGAGTGCTTGTCCGTACTATCATATCAAATTAGCCTGGGCAGAAATATTCGATCGCTGTGAAGACCTACTTGGGACATTCTATTGGCTTTACGGGTGAATTGTGCAGATGGAGATGTCAATGTTGATCTACTGTGCTCCAATTCGGAGGAAGTTGTGTCAAGAGCATGAGTATGGGAAATTTATATGTATGAGCCCAGGCGTATTTCTGGCTGCCTCTCTTATAAGGCACCTATCAGCTACGAAATTATGTTGGCTACTGAATGGACCTCATGCGGTTGGACCTCATGCAGACTTTCTGCACGAAGCCTGCTCGAGTCTTTGCACTTATGAAGGCATATTTTCAATTTAAACGAGCAAATGACCTGTTGAGTTGGGCATACAGCCATCAGACACAAGTAGAAAAAGTGCCAGGCACTGAAAATGCCGTTTCATGACCACGTTGGTTCACGAATTGCGCTCACGAATTGCGCTCAGCAATGAATGTGATTGTCAATGACAGAGATTGTTTCAACTTTGGTTTTCCTTGGCTCGTCATTGAAAAAGAAAAAGAATTAAAAAATATAAAAAGTGTATAGAATGAGCCTTCACCGTAAGTTGTCTCAATCCGTGGCAAATTGGTTTTGCAGAGCCTTTTCCCGAGGATAGTGACATTTTCGTTGGTGATCTTTCATCGTTCAGAAGAAAGCAATTTATGTCTCATTACTTGCAGATTTTGGTTTTCTTTGGGCCTCGGATTTGGTCGTCCGGATCTCTTGTCAGACACAATGACCTACGGGACCTTTGGTCTGGACCCCCGCCCAGCGCAGGGGGAGTCTACAGCCTTTCATTTCATCCATCTCCTTGGAGACAATAATATGCGCGACTGATGACGAAGGTGTTGGTGAACTTTAACTTCATTGTTCCGTCATAGTTGCGAAATTTGATCGATACAATTGCTAAATTGAAAGACATGCTAAATCAAGAGTGATATTGCAACGGAAAATTAGACAATGAGGTCCAGGGCTGGATGCAAAAGTGGATAAGTCATGAGGAAGTGCAGTCGAGCATGAGGATTAATACGAACCCAGGATGGTAGCAATGGGACTATGGTCCATCATGGAGAATAAGGCTGCCATTAAAAGGTCAATAAACACTATGGTTTTGTAACAAATACAATGGCCTTTCTCCAAGACGCAAATTAGGTTTTATATGGGTCAAAGCAGAAAGATATGTCAAAATTTATCTAATTTTGATTCGTTGCATTTGTCTGCATTCCAAGAATGATAGCACAAAAGTTGACAGGGAATTTATTCCAGTTCGGGGTTACAGCCGCATCTGATTTCGGTTTGCTGTAAATCTCAGCTGCTACTATTCAGAAATGATTGTTTGGTCATGGTATAAAGTCCTCTTATACAAAGCTTTTACATGGAGGATAATCAGATCATATATAAATGAAGGCCATGTCTTCTTCTCAACGTCAACTCTTCTACTACGGGATACACCAAAAGATCCCATATCAAGACGTTGAATGGATAGTTTGCACTTAGACCTTGTTTACACCTGTTCATTGAACAATAAAGCCTGTAGTCATGTCAAATATCATCTTCATACCCCACCAGCCGCATGGACAAGAGCGAGTGTCAGCCCATCCATTCTTTTTCTTTTCCTCGGTTTATCTGAGGGGGGGGGGAGGGGCTTAAATGAATATATATACAAATAGAGACCACAAGCTACGATATTGTCTTTGTTATGCCCGAAGAAATCTTCTCTTGGCCGGAACAGAGTATCAAAGCCGGTCTTACGTTGACCTACGGGGCTACAAGTGGACATAAATCGTGGGCGCCTATTATAGGAAACTTATGGATAACCCTTTTGCGCCGACTAAATACGTATAATTATCAAAGTTCTCGCTAATCTGAGAGGTGGACTTTTGGGGAGTTCTTTTGGGGGGAACTCTTTTTTTTAGGGGGGGAGGGGGGGAAACGATGGTAGGCCACATCTTGGCCCAAGTACATGGTCCGAGACCTGCGTTACTTACAAGGCCGCTTAAGTGGTTTTTGGAGCCATGATGGGCTACAACTTGGCCCAAGGAAATGGTTCAAGACCTGCGTAATTACCTTGTCACTGTGTCAACGGAAATTCCTTCCAATGAAGTACCAAAATTCCGGAAAGGCCAGCAAGCAAAGAAGTTTACTTTTCTCGCATTGATAGCCTGATTGATATATAATTCGTCTCAATCTACCATTATGACAATATCTTAGCGGATATCCCTCAATACCATCAATCTTCCAAGAGCAATATTTTGATAAAGTTTCTTACACGTCTTGCTTTTCGATTCCATCTTAAAATACACTTTTGTCTACAATCAACCATCACAATGCAAAGCAAGCTTTTCGTCATCTCTTCCTTGAGCATTCTGAGCTCGGTGGTCGGCGCTTTCAGTATTACCGATTGTGGAACTGGAGAGTATCACAACTTTGGCTCTGTTGGCTCAGGTAAGATGACAGTCTGCACGCATACAACGAAATGAATATCACTGCCGCCGCATCATCTATCGTTGTACGATATAAGCTAAGTCTATGCAGGCTGCCAAGCATCACCATGGTCCATCGATAATATATCTTTTTCATCAGACAAGGGCTGCACCCTTGTTGCATACAGCGATGCGAGTTGCGCAGGTCAAGTGTGGACTACCAGTTCGCAGCACGCATGCAACTCGCCTGGGTTTACCGTCAACGGGCTCAAGTGCACATGAAAACGCACTTTGCGACAGATTATCTTGAACCTCAACTGGGCGCTCGGCGTAACTGGCGTAAAGGATTGATTCGAAACATATGGATGGATGCAGTGGCTTCGGAATTTTGCTGGTCAAGATTCAATTGTGGGACACATGTTGTCAAGAAAGCTCAGTCAGGTACACGAGTGTACTAGAGAATGGACAGAAATTATATTGATCTTTGATGTTGCTTCGTGCATCTTCTTTAGAATGACTACTATAATCAAGGGCCCTCAGGCTTTGGCAGGTAGGATGAGGCTTTAGGGTGATTATCATACGAGTCACTGAGCCATTAGCCTCAGCATGCGTCTTGACCTATGCTGCCTCAATTTATGTGATGTCACTTGAGGGTCAGAATCAAAACTTTTGAGAGGCGGTATGTATCAAATAGTACGTGAATGAGGGACTGTGCTATTCGCGGTCGTTATCCTCGAAAATTGTTTTCTCTCCTGGGTCCGGAGGGAATTCATATGAAAAGCCTTGGAAGACTGACGTGTCAGCACTGTTCACCAACCATCAAAGTCCTTAGTAGAGTTATTCCGCGTAGCCTCAATGCTTGTTCAGCAAAGCAGTAGTTGCTCTTCAGCTTAGCAGTGCAGATTACACTGCTTCAACTCTGCGAATACTAGCCTCCACACTAACACGTCGGTTCCACCATACATATGGAAAAAGGCATCTCGCTGTTGTTCATATGCTCATTCTCTGGGAGAGCTACACATACATCAAAATACAAACCTTTCTTGTCTCTATTCAATCGTTTCAAAACATACTTAGACTTCTTATCTTCATTCCTCTAAATTATATTGATACTGTTGCACAGTTATCGAACCTGAGTGAGGGGAACATGTATTATTGTTTGATTGAACTTGAGCACTGGTCTTATTAGTTGATATCTTAAATACTTCTTCTCTTCAGCACAACCAGACACGGCTGCTGCACTCCATATGTAGCGGTCAACAGAGGACTGAACACAACCACTGTACCATATATCATAATTCAGAAATATCCCAAGAAACTTACCCTACGCTATTCGTAGGATGTTCTGTTCTTTGCTGTCCGCTAATTCAGGTAACCCTCCTTTCCCTCCTGTCGTGAACTTATCAGAACGATGTCGATCAAGTTATCGAGCTTCTCTCCATCAACTTCATTTCGAAAGGCGAAGTAACCCCATTAGAAAGAACGGAATAAACGAAAATAAGAGGCTCGAAGTAGGAATCTGGTTCTAATACTTTTGTAAGGCTACATCCATTTAGAAATATTAATTGTTTTGGTTGGACATAAGCTACGTATTAGGCTATACAAAAGGCTTGTGTAGTGCGTTCTCATTTTTTGTGTTATTTGCTGAAACAATGCGCAAATCTAGACTTGGTAGGTGAAGCTTCAGCGAGAGTGCCCTATGCCACTATATCTATGACAACAAGAAATGTTTGACCAGATTGTGCCGTCTGTACCGTTTTCAGAGACCCTATTAGAGCAGGAAATTATCGATAGTGAAATTGAGGCCGTATACAAGGCGGCAAAATCCATGCTCACGACCACGATTTTATCATTGTCAACTTTTGACACAATTGACAGAATCACCCTCCTCCACCTTATTTTTTAAAGAAAAATAATAATAATTAAACGAACAGATACCGGTAGGTGGTTGGAAAATCGCAATTTTGAGAACATCAAAGCATGGTAGTTATAGCGCGGGAACACCTGTTCGAATCGAAGTTTGAACGCGCTTAAAGCTTGAAGCAGAGCATATGACATTTGAATGCACGCCCAAGTCTAGCTCACTCGCAATGGGTATTTGACAATCTCGTTGCGCAATGTCAGTCGGTCTCTGGGGACCAGGCACGAATTGAACCACAACATGATTGATCTACATGCCACTGCCGCGGTCCATGTGTGACGTGCATGCCAACTATGTACATCCATTACAAGCTGTGCTGCTGGTTTGTTCGTGGTGTAGTGACTGACTTTTTAACATATATGTGAGGCAGAGCTACAATTATATATTGTCCCCGACTCCGTATGCTCACCTCCTCCCGCTTATTCAGCTCGTGGGGTTCATAATGAAAAGCTTGTGTCTGGATTTTCAAGTTGAGGTGGTTTTGTGGACCACGTCTGAAGTTCCAAGTTCGTCTTAAGGATAAGACCCATCTTCATTAATTATGGATTCAACACTGAATATCATCTCAACTTCTATGGATGTTTTGTTGAACAATGTTGTTGTAGCCTTGAGTTGCCCGAGGATCTTTGTCGGAAAATTAATAAATCTGGAAACATACACATCTACAGCAGCACATCATAATAGATCACAGCTGTGGTTGAAGTCACCACAGGACACATTGAACTTTTCTCTTGTGGCATGACACGTGACCATGATCTCCAACCATAATATATATGTTTGACTAAACTTTATTGCATAATAAATAGATGTCTTTCAGAAAGCGTACCCCAGTGTGTATCATGCTATCGACCATTCACAGCATGGCAAGGTACCGAAAGGGGCAGGTCTGTGGGCCCAATGTTGTCTACGTTGCAGAGATTGTCCCGGTGGCTATGTGGGCTCATCATTTAGCTTGTTAGGGAGTCTTGAGAGCCGCTCCACACTTTTAGGCCATGTTTTTGACGGCAATGCGGATGCCGAGTATACCTATCTTTTTGAATGACAGGCAGAACACACAGGTATCAAGCCTGATGAATCACAGAATTCCTTGAAACCTATGTAGAGCGAGTATAGTTTGTGGATAGTAAATCGCTGGTGGTAGGATAATAAAGTTGTTGTCGTATGTGGAATCAGCCACTGCTTGTTCTGCTTCCGATGGGATAAACTATTGTTAACCATCTTCTATTTGCTCAACTAGGTATCCTCCAAGTCTGTTCTAGCAGTCCATTTAGCGCACAAAACGATTTCGTCTCCCACGCCGCCCGATGGCAAGTTTGCTGTCAACAGGTATGGATAACGGACAATCATTAGAGATAGCATGACTGTGGTGTAGTTCAGACTGATGACATAAAATGGCGGGTGAGATTCTGCAGTGACGACTCCAGTGGCAATATTTCGTTTATGTGGTATAGAGATACCATGTTGGCCTCAAATAAAGGCAATCCCAGCTATACTTGTCTGCATGTGGCAGCAAGTATAAGTTCTCCGAGTGGTCCTACATCGAGACTAACTAGGAACCTCACGATGTCATGGATTTACTAGACTCGCAACATAAACTTGAGCATAGTATTGTGAAATAGATAAAAGAAGGGTGGCCAAGGAGAAGAATAATGGAACAGAAAGAGTACGCAAGCAAATGAAAGTATAGGGTGGGCTGAGGCAGAATGTCTCGCAAAGAAGCAAGAGAGTATGAATATTGAGGCATTATCATCACACGATGGCGTCGTAGGCTACTGTGCTGCAAACGATGACCCACTAACCATCAGATCACATTCGTTACCATAACAACCGACGGGCTGAAGTGGATACAATCGCCAATTTGTTCCATTTTCCGCAGAAGGGCAGTAAATGGCGGGCAACGATGCCACGACATTTATGCTTCGATGAGCCCTTCTTCATCAGTGATGGACTGGATTTATATGCTTTTGGCTACGGCAGTGCCTGGGGATTTTGTATTATAACAAATTCCCGATTTGCTTCCCGCTGATTGATTCTTCAGTCTTTTTCGTCTCAGCTTTGATGAAATTGTAGTCCACAAAGCCTGAGGCCAATATGCAACGCTTAGCAAAGCTGTCGCTCGGGAGACTAGTATCCAGCTGTTAGTAACCATGAATGAATAGCCATTGTATTGGATGCACGACTTACCACAGAGCACTTCGAGCCAGTGAGCGCTCAGCAGCGAAGACGATGAGAATTAGGGTCAAGAAGATTGGCAGCCCGCTCGGAATGCCCGACTCCCACATGATGAGACAGCCTGAGCCCGACACGGCCACGTCCCATCGCGTTCTGTAATGCCTTGCCATGCCCAGCCGTGAGTCAATCATCGGAAGCGCCACTAAGAAATAGCGGACCCACGCAAACCAGTTCAGAAACTTGACAGCGGCCCGGAACAAAGCTGCATCGCGGTCGAGTGCCCAGGCCGCAATGAAGGTGGCAGATTGCACTACCACCGCGACTTGGAACCCGATCCGCTCAATGGGTCTCTGACGCTTCGCGGAGCGCTTCTCCACGAGAAATGTTGAGATTGCTATGGCAGTGAAGAGTGCCGCGTCGGTCAGCTCAGGCTGTGGCCAAACGCGAGTCGCGGCGAAGCGAGCATGATAGCGGATGACGAGCAGCAAAGCAGCAGAGATATGTACCGCAAGGGTACGGTAAGAGAAGCCACGAGAAACGGCGTGCTTGCGTGATCTGAAACGGGCTGCAGAGGCGAGCCACGGCCCGAAAATAAGAAGGACCCAGGCAATTTCGAGCTCAGGGCGGTATTGCTCAACGACAGACTGAAAGCCCGTGGTGAGATCAACGACAGGCAGTGTTGTCCCGTTGTCAAGCGTATAGGGCGTGGTAATTGAATCCATTGTAAGTCGAAAGTCTAGCAGGGGCTTGTGATCAAGATGATGCTCCACGAGTGCTCGCACAAACGTATTCAAGTCATAAGCTTCTACTGGTACCTTTTCATCTTCTTGCTTCTGTCAGGTATATATTGTCTCTCCCGGGGTTGAAGTGCTCCACTACAAGGAAATGTAAGAGAACTATCGCAAGTCACACTCCGCATACATCTTTCGTCTTGTACACAGCGGAGAGAGCGGCACTGTGTTGAACCTAGATCTTGTCACTTGACAGGGTCCTTTACATACACATATATATGCATGTCGATGATTTCGGCACCTTTCGTCCGCAGTGATCACATGCAGCTTGGACAATTTTCGGCTGGACTTGTTGAGATTGAGCCAGGCAGTATATCGTAGTTTAGACCGTAAACCAATGCCGTCTTCAGCTTTACGATATGTTCATTCTCCACGGTCCGGCCAGTCGAGGTACTGGATCTCGCTCGGCATCTTGTCGTTTGAATCCTCTTGTGTGGATATCTTAATGAGCGCCTTGACGCTCTGAAATTGTGTGAAATGCTGGGAACTATTGCTCACCCTGGAGACCATTCCGACGAAACAGAAGGCCACCAGCATTATCCGGGCAACGCTCAAGTGAAATCACGGCAGATGTTGGCCCGCGGACAGGAGGATGAGGTCTATGGAGGAAAGTAAAACTGACTTCAACACGCCACCCTACCAAGGCAGCCAAATTCTCGCGAGAGCCGATGCTATCAATCAAGCTATCGATTTCAAGTGACTGATGACGATAGAACCAGCGTGTGACTCTTGCCCCATGCAGCTACATGGAATACTTCTATATTGCAGCGTCTCATTGAGCATGCAGCCAGGATAACTTTTGTGTAGTAATTGCAACCGCAAATAAGTACTGTGCGGACTCAACCATCCCCAAATGTAGGTATATCGGACTATGGTAGGATCAGTGGTGTTGAAGGATTCTGAAGGATCGTTTACAGATATTGCTTCCCGTAGGAGCCATGCGGGAAAAGAATTACGAGGTCAGTACCTCCTACAGAAGGATTCCACTGCAACTCTGTTGTACTCGCCACCGTGTATATGTCGGTTTCTTTCCTCCGCTCGTGTAAGCAGTGGGGGCCAACAGCCACATAGCTGTTAAGACTGCATGGACTAGCGAGCGAACGCATCACTTGCCAGAATGAATAAACGCAACCGAGGTAATTGGCACGATTGCTGTCGCCCAACGGTCAACAACCCAATCCACATTCCCTTTCAGCAATATCCCAAGTATCTCCAATACGATTATCACATTCGATGATGCGCGTGAGAGGGGTTAGCAGTGAACACCGAGGCTTCCATTACATTTTACATGAGCATTCCAGAGGCCGCATAGTGAGGCTGAGTTGTTGTTATCACAGTCTGAGGGTTTCTGTCCATCCTGAAAGAGCAAAAGAGAACAGATAGTGTAAGAACGCTTCTTTTGGTCTTTTCTCCCCCAAAAGGCGAAGATATGGTACCCACTGAAATGATCGAACTGTGTGGAAAATGATTCGGTGAGCACAAGAACATCCAACAGCACACCTTTAGGCTAGTCAGAACGGTGAGACCGCGCTGCCAGGATGTTATGGAACAGTGGCAAACTCCAGGCTGCATCTCCCGCACCTTGATGACCGCCGGCAGACACTTTTGTAGTAGTTATCTCAGGCATTCATAACAAATGTTTGTTCGCTCATCATGGCCAAAGCGTCGTCTTTTTTATATGTCGGTACCTGAAGATATATTGAAGGCAGTAATCTTGTATGCTAGGCAACCTCGAATCAAGTCTTTCTTACAAAAATCGACTGCATGTTGCACCAGCCCTTGAGGCCCTCAAGACCTGATTCCACACCGAGACCGCTTTCCTTGTGGCCACCAACCGGTGCCTCGGGTCCTATCTCGAAGTGGGAATTAACCCAAACTGTACCTGCTTCAAGTCGGCGAGTCATCTTCTCAGCTGCCTTGATATCCTTGCCCCATACTGAACCACCAAGGCCCATCAGGGACGCGTTGGCGCGGCGAACAACATCGTCTTCATCTGACCACTTCAGGAGCGGCACAATTGGTCCAAACTGCTCCAAGGTCACCAAGCGCGAGTCTTCCGGAGGGTTGTCGATGATTGTCGCCGGGAGGAAGAATCCTTGGCTTTCTTCCGAAATTTCACCACCTAAGGCAACCTTGTACCCGTTCTTTGAAATATCTCCAAAGATATCAAGTACCTTGGCGTGCTGCATGCTGTTCTGCAATGGGCCAAAATAGGCGTCCGCATCATTGGGACCACCGGATTTCCTAGGCAACACTCTTGGTTAGAACTTTCCGACTCAAAACAGCACGAGAAGAGTGATAACATTCTCCAAGCGGAGTAAATGGCTGCAGCGGGGTTGAAAGGCAGCAATAGTGTGAAAGCTTACAGGTTTTTGACAAAGTCAACAAATGCAGCAAGGAATTCTTCGTATATGCTCTCGTGGACGTATACTCTCTTGATGGCGAAACAGACTTGACCAGCGAGCATAAACGCGATGGAAGCTATCTGCAGAAAGAATTCGAATGTTAGCAAGGGGCCAAGTACAGCAAGACAGTACATAGGTGCAAAGAAGAATTACCGTAGGCACAGCCGCCGCGATATCAACATCCGAACGCACGATAGCAACATCGTTACCTCCGAGCTCGAGAGACACACGCTTCAATGTTGTGGCACAAGCAGCTACGACCTTTTTGCCAGTAGCAACAGATCCAGTGAAACTAATCTTTGCGACGCCGGGGTGGCCAGTGAGCAGAGGGCCAAGATCCTCTTCTCCGCTAAGGACATTGAAGACGCCTTTGGGAAAGATTTTTGAGCCCAACTCTCCCAGCTTCAAAGCAGTATACGGAGAGAATGGAGATGGCTTCCAGATCAAAGCGTTACCCGCATAGAGGCAAGAAGCCAGTTTGATGAGTCCAAGAAGGATTGGGAAGTTCCACGGCACAATGCCAACGCCAACGCCAAGCGGCACATACCGCACGACAACACTGCGCTACAAGACTGTTAGTATTCGACACGGACAGTGAATATCAAAAGAGTTTTGTACGTGCCTGTTCGTTTTCCTCAATCACCTCTTCTGTCAATTTGTGCTTGAGCGTTCCGCGAACCCAACCAAGAGAGATGAAGAGCTCAATGCTAGCAGCACCAGGAGGCTTGCCGGTTTCCTTGCTGAGCAATTGAGCAAACTCTTGCTGGTTTGCCTCAATGGCATCTGCAAACTTGGCTATGTATGCGGCGCGGTCGTCGACTGAAACTTCTCGCCACTTCAAAAATGCCGCATGGGCAGCGTCAACTGTCCGGTCGACATCTTCCTGTGTTGAGACGGGGACTTCAATGTTCAACAGCTGCCCAGTTGCGGCGTCTGTTCCTCGTCGAGTCTTGGCTGTAGAAACAAGTTCGTTGTCGATGACATTGTGGAATGTCTAAGCGTATTTTTTAGGATGGATCGCCTTCTTCTATCTGCATCGGAAACCCAGGAGACATACCTCAAAGTCAATGAGCTTGATGTCCGCCATTGTATTTGCAAGTGAATTACACGGGCTGTGAACTTCGTGCTGAATGGTTCGAAGGAAACCGAACTTTTGCAAAAACGCAGGTTCAAAGGCTACACTGTGTTACAGGAAATAGAGAGAAGTTTGCTTTTAGCACCTACTCGATAATCCTCGCAAGTCTGAATGTCAATCCCCCTTGCGTTTGATTTCTCTTCATCTTCTTGAATAAGATGTCAAGGTACTGATATATGTAAAGTCACCCACCACATACGTCGTGTGAGGTCTTAAGAGATGGATTCAATATCACTAATTTGTACAAACCAAGTGCCCTGCCCATGTCCATAGTACGGATATCAACGGGCTACATTTTGCGCGCGGAGTCTAGATTCCACATCCTGATCCAGCATTACTCCTCCCAACAATGGACACCAAATGATGTTTGCCATCAAAACCGTCTGTTCTTACGGTACTCCGTTCAAGAGTTGAAACCGGGATGTGGACGACCGTAATTGGGCACATAACAATCTCTTCCTACAAGACCAGTGCATGATACCATGTTTGTATGAGACATGCAGACGCAGTAAGACTTTAGTCTATATGTTGTACCTTGAGCTCGCCTCATTGGCGCCGATGCAGGATACCTTGCCGGCACAGAACCATACAAGCGCTGCACACTTCTTGGCGCTCGTGTATTGTAATGCAGTCTGATCAAGGACAGCTAAGGGAAAGGAGAGCAACATACCAGCATGGCGATAGGCTCCAGGGTAATGACGGTTGTAGCAAGATAGCCAACTGGTGCTATGTTTATAGCTACTACACACAAGTATGACTGCAGAATGTGACCTTCAAGAATGCAGATCAAAGCTACTCTGTGCCCAAGGCGCGAAGTCTATAATGGGAATTTTACTTTCTATTCCCATCCTCGTGCCTACGTTTTGGGACCTGCCCTTGCTGTATGCAACCCCACAAAAATCCTTTGGGATGCAAGCGTTGCAGACCATTCATGGGTGTCTTTTGAGGCGTCTTACTCGTCCGTTTATGGTGTAGGCTGAGCAGGCAGTCATGCTCATTCCTTTGGCGCAATATTCAGCGGCAGTCTTTGTTGATGGGGATTCGCCCGTAACCGCCAAGTTCAGAGTGGCAATAGATCACCTCGATTACGATCTTAAAGGACTGGTCAGGTTCTTTTCCTGGATCCCCTGGCCATTGCGTGCCCTCCCATTCCTCTCTTGATAATCATTCCTATGCCTTGCACATGTGATAAAGCTTTATTTCTTCAACAACACCTGGAATTTGATTTCGTCTCTGCTGCACAGAAGCATCCAAGCAACTGCGTGGGCGCAGACCGCTCAAGATGTCGTCCAACTCAACCGAATCGCAATCTTACCTGGACTATGACAAGGGGCCTCTAGTCATTCGCGTCATCACGGCCATCCTCACAGTAGCGACTCTCTTTGTCGCTCTCCGTATATACGTCCGCTTGCAACGCGCTCGCGACTACGGACTTGCACTTGATGACTGGCTCTCTGTGGCTTCTGTAGTCCTCATTTGGGCAGAATACATCAACTGCGTTCTCACCGTTACGGCAGGAGGCGTTGGACTCCACCTCACGGTCGCTTTGGAGAAAAAGCCCAATGCGCTTCGAAACGTCTTCCTCGTCAGTGGTGTTGTCTCTAATACCCTTGCTAACGCCGTTGTTCTTCTTTCTGACTTTAGGCGCTTTTCGCCCTACAGAACATGTACAGTGGAGAGCTGATCTACTTCACTGGTGTAATGACTATCAAGTGGAGTGTTTTGGCAATGTATTATCGCATCTTCCCAACCAAGTTCATGAAATGGGGTTATATCGCCCTGGGAGCCATCAATTTTGCATGGTGGATCGGCTGCATGTGTATGTTATGATACTCCATCTTCCATCTTCTGTTACATCAAGCGTTGTTCTGACATTCGTGTAGTTGCAACAATTTTCCAGTGCACCCCGATCCACGACTACTGGGACCTCTACGATGATTCCAGTGTGTGCATCAACGCCAACGTCTTCTACCTCAGTACGAACGGCATCCCAAACATTGTCATGGATGCTCTGATCCTCTGCTTGCCGATGTGGGAGGTCTACAAGCTTCACTTAGGCCGCAAGGTCAAGATCGCCATCGGAGCCAATTTCTTGATTGGCGCACTCGTCTTGATCGCGAGCATCTACAAGTTGACTCTGATGGTGGAGATGTACTATCTTGGCTCCAGCTTGGATGTTACATGTAGGTAGCCCAGACCCTAATGACCGTGTCGAGTGCTCTGACTGACGAATGATTGCAGACTACCTGGCCAACTTGGTAATGTGGTGGATTGTTGAACCATCTCTAGGCATCATTTCAGCTGCCCTCCCGACATTACGTCCTGTTTTGGTCTATGTCATGGGACGCCTCGGTCTAGGTTCGGACACTACCCAGCCTTCAGCAAGACCAGGACTGGTCACCTTTGGACAAGGTAACTCAAGGGGCAAGAAGAGAACTGGCTACACGACCACGGGGAGTATTGACCAGGATATTGAGGAACAGAGTCTCAATACCTGGCCTGAACTACATCATGGCAAAAGCTATGCCACTGTAGGCGTCGGAAGCGAAGTACAACTCAGCCATATTGCCCTCCAAGATCCGCGGACAATTGCGGTGCAGACAGAAGTGGCGTGGAAAGAGTCACGAAGGTAGTGGAGAGATCTGCAAGAAGTAAACCTTCCTAGTCTTTCTCTTTGTTGTAAGATATACATGTATTATGTTACTTGTTGTACGGAACACTAGGTCTGCAAGGACAAGCATTAGGAATGCGAATAGATGTTTGGGCTAAAATAGTTTTATAAAACTTCACATGCGCTTTTGAAACCTTTGACTTGAATTCTTCCAGGTCATGAAATCTGCGCTGGGGTTACTTTGAATGAATAGAAATCTTTGAATTCACAATTTTTATGAACATATGCCCGAACCGTTGAAACCCTCACGCCTTTCCTTCTCCAATTCTGGCTTTCTGATTTCCTTTTCTTCTTTTCTTTCTTCTTCTTGTTCTGGATCATGCATTTTCTTCCTCAACGACTGTTTACCCTTTCAACTACCTTCTTGCAAAATTTTAATGTCACCTTCCATCACGAAACCTGTCTATGCATCTGCGTTCTTTGAGCAAACCGTAAGATGAAACGGTTGCGCATAAAAAGTCTATGGAAGCGTCTCACAGGCGGAGATTGTTTCGACTTTTCGAAAAAGGAAATGTATCCAAAAATCAACCTAGTACGCTTCATATTACGTGTTTTGAGTGTGACTCGCAAGCAACCGATATTTCACAATTTCGAACGAGAACTACGTTTTAAGGCGTACAGTAGAACGCAGCCATTGTTTTGTGTTTAAATGATATTTCCATTATACACAGCTATATGCATAGTGGGGGATACATAGATTTTATTATTCATGTTCTACGAAACTGGCATTACTCCTTGACGTTAGCACTTACGGGATCTATAACGAACTTAGATGATGGTGTCTCAGACCCTCCTCCTCCGCCCATTCAATCAAGTTCCCTACAGCCTTGACATCTACTGTACTCAAAGGAAGTCCATGACCACCTTGATGTGTATACAGTTTTGTGGATAAAGGCTGGCACAACTTGTGCGACAAGTTTGACTGCTCGAGCATGGAAGGCAGGTCTCTGCGTCCCATCACATGAACTGTCGGCAAATCAATGCGGTCAAGATATATCCCTGGGTGCATGATCCGAGGCACCATGTCTATCGACTCGCTTTGCCAGAAGTCAGTGTTATAATCCGTCGACACTGCACCGATTTTCTTGGCAACATCAAAGGTGAGATGAAGATATTTCCTGAATGCGTCCTCTGAAGTGTTTTCCAAGGGGGACCCTCGAGCATGTATTCCTCCTATGACATCTTTGAAATCATAGGGATCTGGAGAGAAAACAGCCACCGATGAGAATAGGATGGCAAATTGAAAAGGTGATGATCCCACGCCGTGAGCTTTCTGATGTTGCAAGATGTATGCCATGGCCATTGATGCCCCTTGGCTGAATCCAAGAATACCATCAAATGGTCCGAAGTCTTCGATGAAGATATCAATGTCTTCGAGAGCTTCTGTAATCTCCCGGGGTGAGTAGCCGGTAGTGTATGAGTAGAACGGTCCAGATGAGGCTGCCGGCATGCCTAGACATTTGTATTGTGTCAATGAGTCGACTTTCATCTGTGGCTAGGTCTCTCTGATCACCTGCCGCCGAGGTGATCACCATGTAGGGGAAGGCTTACCAGGACCACGAGGCCTCTCAATAGCACCGTCCATGAATACGAATTGATACTTCGTGCCCAGTTGGAGCATCAACGGGGCAAGCTGGCTCTTGAGGAGAGCCCCGGACGAGCCAACACCGTGTAGTGCAAGAATACGCACCATATTTTGCCAGTTGTAAAACGCGAGGGATGATGCCAGGAAGACAGGAGGTTGACGCTGGCAACATTAAGCGTTGATTAGATCAAAAAGAGCGATCTTCCACCTTGGTATGGTCATGATTTCTCAAAGGAGCGCTAATCGCAATATGTATTGAAAATAACCTCGGTGAAGGATGATAAAGATCCCTGGCAGAACATACATAACAACGCGGAAGCACCAGCTATAGGCTGTATCTGATTTGAGCTAACTGTTCGTGAGCTTGGCATTCGACGCATCTCGGGGGTTGGATTGTGAATGATTATGCGGCTAATCTACGCTGAATTAAGTCCTAGGCAGTCGGCTTCCTCGGGAGGATGGCTACAAACGCAACAGGGCCCATTGTTGACATTGGCCAATATGGACGAGAAAAAAAATACCAACAGGAGAAGCGCCAAGACAGAAAGACAGGGGGTCCATGCGGCATGCAGAGGTTCTGTGGTAGTACAAGACACAGGATGGTAATCACTCGTCCACCATCTTCAGACTCTCTGCGTAGCGCCCTGGACGATAGGTTACATGCTTGTAACATTCACGGAATTGCATAGACTGAGCTGTCTATTATTGAGACTTATGAGCATGGTATACAGGACATTTTAGGCGAGCTTACGTTGGGCTTGGCCTTCGATGGGGACTCGGTGCAGTATACAAAACGCGCGGGTGACTTTAGCGTTGCAGGCCGTGTCCTTGTAAGATATGGTGCGTCCTGTCTTCAGCGGGCCAGGAATAAGAGCGGTTCAACAGGCTCTACACAGCAACAGCCGTTGCATGTCACCCAAGGAAAAGGGAGCAAGTTAAATTGACAAGATACTCACATGTTGCTCAGCGAATAGGTATTTGGGCCCCCCATCATTGGATTGGTGCCCGCAGCCCTCATGTCAAGCGTCAAGTGACAGCCGACGAATGAACATACCACACGTCGTTACATTCAATAACTTGCTCCCGTTATAATCATAGTCAGCTTATGACAGTATACCTGGGCATGTAAGCCTAGAAAGTGGGCCTGCATAAGTGGCTGTACAGCGCAGATGTACCTTCTCTCGTAGGAGTAGGTCAGTGCTACAGTGACGGCCCGTCACGTAGGAAGCAAAATCGGGCTCCTGCATGTCAGGTTGTGTCTGTGCTACGTGACAAGCGCGGTGAACAAGAAACTTTGGTTGCATGAGTGTCGTCTTGAGCCTGTCAATTATCCTGTACACATGCATGTCCTTGGATCCACGCGAGGCAGTGTTTTATATAGTACATACTTTCTGGCCAGATGAATCCCGGATTTCACGGCGCCAACACTGTGTACATCATAAATGGAAGTTCAGGATTGGCTGACTGCTTCTACCCAAGTTAGCAGAAGGAAGGAAGATGTACATCATGTACGCCTTGCAGATGCAGTGGCTCCTTTGCCTCAGGCGAAGATTTGCTTGCCTGCATCAGACAAGGCTTTGATCCATCACTTATAGGCCCCTTTACCGAGCCCTAACTTGGCATCATGAGAGTGGGTTGATAGCGGAACGACTGCCGAAACAGTGATACTGTCGATGCAGGTACAGTGGTTCAATCAGAGCCCCGAGTGAATTGCATCCTTCGTGGTTGCACCGCATGGTCCAACAGACCATAGGTCCACCGAACGATGCAGATGGGTGAACTAATGTGGTGCTTGATAAGCGGTGCTTGTCATGGCGGATTTCCTAGCATACTATGTCTGTGGAACTTTAAAGATGCTCCAAATGCAACATTGGGGCCGTCCATTTTTTACCCCGATGGGTTTCTGACTTGTTCACGCCAAAATGTGGAAGTGGGCTCGCTGCACAGGGTGAATTGGTCCCAGAAATCACAGAGCCCTCGGTTCTAGTAATCCGCGTCGTGATATTCCGTGCAAACTCAATCCGTTGATTATGTATATATATATATATATATATATATATGTTTCAGAAGACTGAATGCAACTGTTATTGTGGTGTAGAGGCCTTTACGATCAATGATATCTCCATTCTCCCCGCTAGACTATTTGCGAGGCTAATTTAGTCAGGGATTTTTCACGTCACTTGGCTTCACTTTTACACGCCATCATCACAAAAGCCTTGATCAAGATGCGCGCAGGTTCAGACCCGGGCTTCGAGCCCATTGCGATTGTCGGAGTAGCATGTCGTTTGCCAGGCGAAGCCTCGTCGCTCGAGGGATTGTGGGACCTCATGAGCAATTCAAGAACAGCACATGGTCCCATTCCACCCAGCAGATGGGATTCCGAGGCGTGGTATCATCCGGACGCTGACCATAAAGGCACGGTAAGTACAGCACTATGATGAGCTTCCCTCTCACGACCGATAATGTGGTGTGAATCTTCTGCTGACTTGGTGCTCATATTACCCAATATCCTGTTATAGACCACGACGAAGACGGGTTTTTTTTTGGAGCAAGATGTCTCACAATTTGATGCTCCGTTCTTCTCCACCACTGCAAAAGAAGCGGCGGGCATGGACCCTGCAAAACGCTTGCTGTTGGAGGTGGCCTATGAGGCGTTCGAGAATGGTAAGAAAGTACGATCATAGCATCAAGCAAACGACAGCTGATATTGATGAATTTAGCCGGCATGTCTCTGTCACATATAGCTGGCACGCAGACCGGAGTCTATGTGGGCAGCATGACGAGCGATTACGAGCTTCTTTCAACAGCAGACATGATGGACCAACCACATATGGCAGCCGCTGGAAGCAGCGAAGCCATGACGGCGAATCGGCTGTCTTGGTTTTTTGATTTGAGAGGGCCAAGCTTGACACTTGATACGGCATGCTCCTCCAGCTTGTATGCACTACACCTAGCATGCCAGTCTTTGCGGCTCCAGGAGACTTCCATGGTCAGTTTCAACCGGTCATGAGATCCAAATTCACATTGCTGACTTATTTCTGGCCATCATAGGGCTTGGTTGCAGGTGTCAATCTCATTCTGCACCCAAACTTCATGCATCAGCTAACAGCCATGCATATGCTGAGCCCAGACGGGAAATCCCACAGTTTCGATCAGCGTGCCAACGGATATGGTCGAGGAGAAGGAGTTGGTGCTCTGGTGGTGAAACGACTTGCGGATGCAATGCGTGACGGCGATTCCATTAGGGCGGTCATCCGCGCAACGGCTGCTAATGTGGATGGCAAGACGCCAAGTGTAACGATGCCCAGCTCTCAAGCACAGGCAGATTTGATAAGAACTGCATACCAGGTCGCCGATCTTCCTCTCGAAGATACCCAATATGTCGAGTTACATGGAACAGGCACGCCTCTTGGAGTAAGTTCATCACGCATCACTTCAACTGTCGTCCTACTGTTTGAGGACGGCGCCGCAGTTAGCGCTTGGTCTACAGTTGCTGTGAATCTGTGTTGACAATTTCACAGGATCCTATTGAAGTAGCCGCCATCTCGGCCACATTCGGAGCCACCAGACCACTCGATCGCCCGATTCATATTGGAAGCATCAAACAAAACATTGGTCACGTTGAAGGATGTGCTGGTATTGCTGGCATTCTGAGAGCAGTTCTGTCTGTCGAAAAGGGTATGCTGTTGCCAACAGCAGGAATCAACGTGATCAACCCAAAGCTTGGGTTGGCACAGAAGGGCTTGGCCATTCCAACAACGACGACACCCTGGCCGACTTCTGGTATTCGCCGAGCGAGCGTCAACTCCTTTGGGTTTGGAGGGGCGAATGCTCATGTCATTATCGATGATGCTACCAGCTTTCTTTCGACACAGGTACCAAACTCCATCAATGGCTCTTTGGATGGAAATCCTGATCGTTTTGCTCGGCACGATAATGACCAAGAATGTGCCTTGACACTTGATGGGGAAGGAGAAAATACTGTGAGTCCGAGACTCAGTTCTCCAACTTTTCTCATGCAACAAGTTACTGATGCAACATCTGCCGATGTTAAAGCACGCAGCGCTAGCCCATTGCATTCCAAAGGCAAGCAAGGCAGGCCAAGGTCTCCGTCCAAATGAAGTTCTGCAGCCATTCGATGTAAATAAACATATCAACGATCTCACGACTCCAAAGATACTCGTTTTCAGCGCGGCAGAAGAGACGGGTCTCGACAGGCTAAGCATTGCATATCACAACCACCTGACAAAACGGTTCGGAGGTGAAGACACTATTAGAGACCAACAGCATTCCTATTTTGAGAGTTTGACATGGACTCTTGCTCATCGGAGGACTGCATTCGACCATAGATCCTTCATCATTGCGGACTCTATGAAAGGACTACAGTCAGGACTTGAGAACGGACTGGCTCATTTTCGACGACAACAAGGCCTGATGCAGGGCACAGCCTTTGTTTTCACAGGTCAGGGAGCTCAATGGGCCGGCATGGGCAAAGAACTGCTGGCATTCCCCGTTTTCTCAAATAGTATTGAAAGAAGCAACGATTGCTTATGCTCAATGGGTTGCGCGTGGGACTTACGCGCTGAACTCTCGAGGCCTACAGACAGCAGTATCGACCAACCGGCATATAGTCAGCCGATATGCACTGCGGTTCAAGTTGGGCTTGTAGAGCTGCTCAGGTCATGGAACATTCAACCCAAAGCCGTCATCGGTCATTCTAGCGGGGAAATTGGTTAGTGAGCCCTGATTTCCCGGATTCGATGTGTTGTAACTCTCTTGTACTAACCCAGAATGAACTCCAGCTGCCGCATTTGCTGCAGGAATACTTACGCACGATGATGCACTCAAAGTTGCATACCTGAGAGGTGTCTACTCCGATGTGGTGGCCAAAAGCCCCGGACGTGGAGCCATGATGGCAGCTGGCGTTTCAGAATCTGAGGCTGAATCATATCTCAGCAAAGCTCATGTCGATGACCCAAGAGGAGCAAATGGATGTCGCGCGGTTGTTGCTTGCATCAACAGCCCCAATAGTGTTACACTGTCAGGAGACGTTGACATGATTGATGCCCTGGAGACACTCATAACCAAAGACAACAAATTTGCGCGAAAGCTACGCGTCAACACCGCATATCATTCTCCTCACATGAGAGATGTCGCCAGCGATTGCCTGGCTGCCATGCACAGGGCTGGTCTATCCCCGCCAGGCATTGGCCCGGTCAAGATGTTCTCATCGGTCACCGGCAAGGAGATCCCAGCTACCCAAGTGGACGCTACCTATTGGATAGAGAACATGTGCCAGCCTGTCCGCTTTTCGCAAGCATTAGAGCAGCTTCTGTTGTCTTCGTCGACCAGGCAGAAGCAACGAGGCTCATCACGACCATTCCGCAAAGGCAAAGCAGCGATAAACTGGGGTTCTATTGTTGAGGTCGGGCCGCATGCCGCACTCAAAGCTCCCATCAATCAGATACTTGTTCACATGAACAGTGACAATGCTGCTCACCCCAGTTACATGGCTCCAATTATACGTGGTCAAGATGCCATCCAGACAGCTCTGCACACCGCTGGGGTTCTTTGGGCGCTAGGAAACGACATATCACTATCACAAATCAATGTGCAAAGTAACAGAAGCGCTTCTGGAAGTACCGGTGACCGAGTATCTCAACATCCACTGGTGGACCTTCCCGCATACCCTTGGAATCATAGCAAACAGTATTGGCACGAAGCGCGGGATACAAGAAACGACAGGCTTCGGAGATATCCCCGTCTTGATCTTGTTGGCTCCCAGATTGATAACACAAATTTCTACGAGCCACAATGGAGAAACCAGTTGGCGATCAGAGACAATCCCTGGATAGGAGACCATGTCATCACCGGGACAACTCTCTATCCAGGCGCTGGGATGCTCATCATGGTAATTGAGGCAGCGAAGCAAATCGCGGTATCAGAGGGCCGCACGGTGTCTGGGCTGGAATTTGACAACGTGTTTTTCGAAAGAGGACTCGTTGTTCCTGATGAAGGATCAATAGAAACTCTGCTAAGTGTACGTTGGTCTAAGACCCGCCCAAGTGCCAGGGACTTTGCCATTCTGTCGCGCTCGACAGAACAGTGGGTCAAACACTCGAGTGGTACATTTACAATCATTCATCACGAGACAGCGTTGCACGATCCCGCGGGTAGTTCAAGCTCTATGTCATTACCCATGGACTGGGAGCATAGATCTGAAGAGTTCAGATTCAAGCAAGCAAACACGCCTTCTACAGTGGTAGACGTGGTTGAGCTTTATGAAAAGCTGAATGCTGTCGGCATGGAATACGGCCCATATTTCCAAAATCTCGCTTCACTTGAAGTCTGGGAAGGAGGAGCCTGTTTTGGCAGAGTGGTGAGTGCTTTTCCTATGCCTCTTGAAGTATTTTGTTTTTGGTTGCAAGTCTAACAAAGATCACGAGTAGAAAATACCGGATACCAAAAGCGGCATGCCTCATGGTTTCGAATATGACCATGTCATACACCCGGCTACTTTAGATGCCATTTTCCACCTTGCTTTATGTGCACTGGCAGAGCATGGGTCCGATTTTCTAGAGGCTGCTGTTCCCCTACGCCTGGAGAGAATGTTCATTTCGACCGACCTTCCTCGTGGTACTGGCCAATCATTCGCAGGCTTTGCCAAGAGAGTATCATCTTCAAGAAGCAGGATGGAAGCAGATCTTATTGTGTCAGATGTTGCATGGTCTGGGCCAAAGATCATTGTCGAAGGTCTTGTTGTATCCCAAGTCACTGGAGGTATACCTCGCGAAATAACAGCAATGACTGGTCGAGAAGAAACAGGTGAAAACAGCCGATGTGCTCGCATAGCCTGGCAATTGGATCCGACAAGACTATCACTTGGAACACATACTTTTGAATCTCTGCCAAGAAGATTCAGCATGGTCGGCAGGTCCATGTCTGACTATCCAACCGATCTTCAAGCATGGATCGAAGCTGAATGCCACAAATCGATCGCACTTCGTGTGCTTCTCGTGGGAACTGGTCTAAGTCTTGATGTCCTAGATCAGTTGAGTCCATTCCATCAGGCAATTTCTTTGTCACCATACAAGGGTTTTCTTAATTTCACCATAGGAGACACTTCGGACTCTTCTTTGGATGCTTGGAAAGCAGCCTACACCTCATCAAAGACAAGGGGACAAGTATCTCCTACCTTTCTGCTCGTCTCCACAGATGGTCTTAACCTCACAAAGGACGCTGAGTTATTCGACGTGATCATCATGACCGCGTCCGAAACTGTTCATCCGAGCTCTGAGAGGTTGGAGTCCGCAATGAAGCCAGGAGGCAGACTCGTGCTCCTGAAAGAATTGTCGAGCCCTCTGCGAGATCCAATACTCGGAAGGGCTCATGAAACACCCACGAATACAGGGTACAGTGTCACTGTGAAGATACTTTCAAAGGCTTTTGTGGATACAACACCAGGTCCTAACGTTGCAGTAGAGAAAGCATTTCTTCTGCTTCCAGATCACGAAGAAACTGACTCGACACTAGGTGAAGCTGTCACCGCCCTCGCAACTTCGCTTGAGCGGAAGCTTGAGCAGAACCACTTCGAAGTAGAACGCATTCACCTATACAATGCCGCCACAATACTCCCAAGCCGAGCCTGCATCATTTCATTAATCGACTATAACTCAGGACTGGTGAGAACCTGGACACAAGATCAGTTCAACAACTTCAAATCACTGGTTGAAAAGGTTGGAACCATGCTTTGGCTCACCACAGGGGCACAAATGAGTCAGTCCGAGCCCGCCGAACTGAAGTCTGCGGCGAGCATAGGACTTCTCCGTGTGTTACGAAATGAGTACCCTCAACTTCGTCTCTGTCACCTTGACCTGTCAGTAAAGTGTTGGCTGAAACAAGATGTTTTATCGAGTTTGGTGTTCAGTGAATGGCTGACTGCCATCGGCCTCGATTCTGACTCTGAGGGAAGCGAGCACGAGGTTGCTGAACAAGATGAGTATCTTTTTATTCCTCGAGTGGTTTCATATAATGGACTTGACGAGGAACTTGCGATAGCAGGCGGCAGCGCCCAAGTTCTTCTCGCTCCTTTGGGTACTTCCGGTCAGCTAGCTCTCGCCGAGACGAAACTGGGTGCCACACATGAGCGCCTAGCATGGTACCCATATACGCCAATGAAAGGTAAAATCGACAGGTTCCAAGTTGAGATCAAGGTCAAGGCCTTCTCGGGATTGCTGGATGACTATAAGGAAGCGTCAGCAGCTGCTGCCGGTCACCTCGTTGCTAAGCTGGGGTCACAAGCTGTCGGAATCATCACTCATCTTGGTGCTGATATCCACAGCCATAAGATTGGAGACACTGTCATTATGTATGGCGCAAAGAGCTGCAAAACTCACATGAGACAACATGTTTCCATGGTTTCTGCTTTGCCCAATTCTGTCCCAGTCGAAATAGCACCAACCGTGACGTGGCTTCATGCAACGGCCATTCACGTCTTGACAAGGCTTGCCAGGTTGAAGGAACGCGACTCGATCCTAATCACACGTGCGGGATCATCAACACTGCATCGAGCCGTTTTACTTGTGGCTAAGCAGATGAATCTCCGAGTCATTGCTTCGGCGACGACGCAGGAAGAGCTCGAATCGTTGAAAGCTCACGGAATCTGCGAAAAGGATTTGATCCTCCTTTCCAGATCTGGTCTCAAATCATACATCCGCTACATTACAAAGGGAGAAATGCTAAGCGCTGTGATCGCTACACCCACAGATTTCAGTCTATCCAGAGAGTTCTGGCCATGCATCGCAGAATTTGGATGTGCAGTGGCCCTGGTATCGGGCGAACACGACCGCAATATCGAAATTCCCATGGATTATCATCCCACAATCACGTTCGCGACCCTGGACCCCCATCAAATTCTGATGGAGAGGCCCAAAGCAGTACCAAGAATTCTCAACCACGCCGCAGGTTCAAGTTTCTCTGACTGCCTTACTGCCTGCGGAAAGCCTGTAACCTTTTCTGCAGGTCACACGCAGCACCTACTCAATCACTTACAAACTTTAAATGTAGATAACAATATCTTCACCGTCATTATGAAGGACGATGAGCTTGTTCCTGTGGCCAGAACTGAAGTGGAGCCCTTGCACCTTGACAAAGATGCGGCGTACATACTGGCTGGTGGTTACGGCTCATTGGGACTGAGGCTTGCAAGATCGATGGTTACTCACGGCGCCAGGCGTCTGATTCTTCTTTCCCGCTCGAAAGAAGCCTCGAAGTATCAACAGCAAATATCAGCACTGAGAAACGCTGGTGCCAAGATTGACATTGTCAAATGCGATATTGGTACGCTGACAGAAGTCCAAACAGTGGTCGATGACCTGGTTCGGCAAGATATCAAGATCAAGGGGATTATACAATGTGCCATGGTGCTCCAGGTATTTTGCATCGACCTCATACTATATGACATAATGAGGAAATTTTATTACTAACAAGAACAAAACGCTATAGGACGGGTTGTTCGCCAACATGACCTTCGAGCAGTGGCAGTCAGCCGTCACACCAAAAGTCGAGGGGACCATGAACTTGCACCTTGCAAGTGAAGGTCAGCCTTTGGACTTTTTCATTTTACTATCCTCCGTGGTGTCAATTATGGGAAATGTCTCTCAGGCAAACTACGCAGCGGGCAATGCCTACATGGACGCATTCGCACACTATCGCAAAAGCATTGGTCTACCGGCAACATCTTTGAACATCGGAATCGTGTTGGACTCGGACCACATCATCGATGGCACAGCTTTGGATCAATTCTTGAATCGTTTCCCACATTTTAACAACATTCAAACAACACTGGACGAAGTCGAGAAGGGAATCATAGCTGCAATGAGAGGCACGACAGTGGATGGCAAGCCTGTGGAAGCGCAACTTGTGCTGGGGATGACAGATTCCTTGGACCCAGAAGGTGTCAATCATTGGGCTCGGGATAGCAAGTTCATCCATCGATACGTCACCGCGCAGGATTCCCAGATATCACAGGCTGAAGAGAGCCAATCTCAGAGATGGAGGCGACACTTTGGAGAAGCAAACACCATGCAAGAAGCTGCGTTCGCTGCCCAGACAATCCTACAAGAGCTGGTCGCCCCGGGCTTGGGTATACTTCCAGAGGACATAAGCCTTGACAGGCCGCTATATAACGTTGGAGGTGTGTACAAATCTGTAATTACGGAAGTGCTTTTGACATGTGCGCAAGCTTACATCGAGGCTAATCATCAATTCTGTTACAGTGGATTCTTTCAAAGCCGTTGAAATTCGTAACCAGGTTTTTCGTGATTTCGAAAGTGACTTATCAATCTTTGAAATTCTAAGTCCCAAATCGCTCACTGAGATAGCGACTCTTGTGGCAGATAGAAGCCAAATACTCATAAGGAAGTTCAAAATAAATGGAGACCCCCAGGACGAAGGTCACGTGGATACAACCCAACAATTGCTTTGATTTCGTGTGTATTCCATCTTCTGATGTGCGGGGGTCCGTGGTATCTGAGAGTGTCTATCTGGTGTTATATATATTTGTTCCTTGGAAGACATTGTATTACTGAAACATTCACGAAATCGTGCACGATAGTACGCAAAATGACAGTGTATAAGGTCTGTAGCTAGCCAAGTTGATTGGTACTAGATCTAGATGTTCTATGAAGTGATAATATCCGTCAATTAAATCTTTGTCGACCTCGCTGTTTTTCAATGCCCACCATTGTGTTTTTGCTGTTAACACTCTTGCCCCAATAATGACCAGTATTCCCAGCAGGTCAGCTTAATCATCTCATGCAGAACAACTCTTGCAAAAGTTCTCTCAGATACCAATAGTTGCAGTTACGCTGTTGACAACAGCAATGAGATCCGCCTGCGCGTTTGCAAGTCCAGTGACGGAGACAGTCGCGTTGACGTAGCTAGTCAGGACACCCGCGACGTAGGCCTGGAGAGGGGCGGCGAACGGAGCGATGACATTCTGAAGAGCTACAAGCTCGGCACCAGCTGTGGCCTGGACATTTCCTCCAAGCTTGACGATGACGTTGTAGGTAGCTTCGATACCTTCAACGAGGGTGACAATGATCTCGACATCTGTGGATAATGTGTTGATGTCGGCCTGGGCGAGACCCACAGTAGCGTTCGTGATACCACCCGCGGCATTGACGGTCGCGCCCGCAATTTGGGTTCCAGCAGAGACAAGTGCTGTGACGATAGCGGTCAGGTTGGCATTAAGTGCAGCTTCGGCCGCAACAGCAGCGTCAGCAGTCACAGCTCCAGCGATGATCTCAGCGTTGCTAACTAATAGCGATAACATTAATGTTTAGCATGCGGTCATTTTCGGTCTCACGAAACCTTTCATATGCTCTGTGACAGTGTTGGGATGTGGAAACTTACTAGCAGCGTTCTCGTACACGGGCAGCGTCGACTCAAGGTTGGCTGTGATGGTGTGGATGGTGCTAACAGCTGTCTGTGCACATGCTGAGGAGACAAAGCTCACGACTGCGAGAATTGTGGAAAGCTGCATCTTGATTGAAGACTTGAGGGTGAACGAGGGAGCAAATATTTAGAGAAACAGATTCTGAGACTTGAGAAGCGTTTGGGGCTTGTAGACAATTGAGATGGAAATGATGGCTGGATATGTCAGAGTCCGGGTTAATGGATGCTGAGAGCCCTGGCAATTTATATGCGGATGGTCAACGTGCTGCTTCAAATCTGCAATGTGCGCGAACGAGTATCTTCTGATGTAATCTAGGAAAGGAATCCAAAGTCGAGACACGGAACGGCCAGACCGTCCAAAAATGTCCTCACCGAAGAGATCAACATACCAGAGTGTAGATTCTCACTCATGGCTCTCTATGCATTTACAGCTTTAGCATTGATGTCTGAGACTATTGAATAAGATTCCTCCCTGTCTACGCGTCTGAAAAATTGATGTCGAAAACCAAATTGTTAGCTAGGGGCCTAGAATTAAAGTATTCTGGTCATGACCGTTGAGGAGTTGTGTCTCACATAGCTCGTGTTCTGGAATCTAGCCGCGTATGCTAGGCAGATGCGAGCCACAGTGTGGCGTGGATGCTTGAAGATCACACAGAAAATTCTCCTGCAGAATAGAATCTCGCACATGTCTATCTACCTAAGACCCCACGCGACAACTAGGCATCTAGGGGTTCGTGTTCTGGAATCGCATCGCTGTATTCGGTCATTTCGATGTAGCGGTTGGGCGAACATTCAGAACTGACAACATGGCATGCCACGTGCTTATTAGTTTTGCAAGGGAGTGAAACACAAACTTATGATTTGATATTCGGTTTGATCTCTTTGTTCACATGCGCAAGGAAAGGTTTTCTCTGCCATAGTTGTTCTCCAATAAGCCAGTTTTGTTGGACTGAGTCCTGTTTTGAGGCCTAGTTCCAGCTCCAGGACAACGCGAGGGTGGTCCAATGACCTTCTATGTCTCAATGAATAGAAGATCCTCCTCCAAGCTTTCCATAGGGAAGCAAGGAGGACTTTCGGTGAAGCCAACTCTAATGAGATTAACAAATGCCGTTGTTTCGAATGATTGGCACAGAGTACCATGTGATCAATGACATCTTAGCGTTGCACTGACATACGCAATGGTCTCTGGACGAAAGATTCTTCTCGAATATGGCAAAAATAGCGTAGAGTAATCGATCACTATTTCGAATGTTGTAAGCAAAACATTGATGTTGGTATTCAAGATGTAGAATGCCTGATAATCTAATTAAACATTTATAGGCCTTTTGTGGTTACGATACGCTGAAAGTATTTGCCCATTCCACAGCAGCTCGACGTGCATCATTTTGCGGCAAAATATGAATGACCACGATAGACGTAGCATGAGATTGGGTTGCGAAGTGTCAAGGCCCAACATGATGTTGAAATAAGCCCCGCTGCACACTGAAAGTCGAGATATGTGATCACGGAAGAGCTATGCTGGAGGTCTGTTGCGGATTTCGTAGATTGCATGAACTCTACATGTCCGACTAATTCAATGCGAAGTTTGTAAAGTCGACATACAGCCCCAGGTAGTCGTACTCATTGATATGTATACTGATTTCTTGTGAGGTGCCTCTTGATGCATCTAACTCATTCTTGGCCCATTTCCACAAGGCAAGCCTTTGAATTGAACCTCAGCTGAGTGACATTGAGCCAACGTGCAGGATAAGTATCATCCCAATTCATACTCGAATAGAGTATGGATTCTCAATCAGACATGTGGCAAGTCATTTCGTTGATCAGTTGCTCGACGGCTTCGTGCTTCTTGTTCATCAAAATTATCATTCTCTTTGGGAATATGAAACGCTGGTATTCCCAAATTTACCGTCACTATTTGCATATGTTTCTGTAGTCATAACTGATTTTCAGCTGACCCGTAAGCTTTATTTTGATCATTTCTTCCCCAGTATGTAGCATCATATTCGCGCTGATTTCGTATCATGAACTGTGGAGAGGGACGGGCATCCCTGTATTGCTTACATTTAGTGCGTCTCAACCTCTCAAAATAAGATACTGTGACAATAACCTTTGAGCCTAACCCTTAAAGCTTTGTACAAGATTCTTAGAGGGATTTATGAAGCTTTTCTCTGAAACTGATACTTCAAATGGCTTTTCTCTTCTGATCAGACAGATAATAAGATTAACTCAATCAATCCATTAGTCCCATTAATAATAGTCTCTTTAATTATAGGACAATGATACAATTGCAGCTCTCCAAAACATTGCCGATACTGAAGGATAGGTCTGTCTTTTGCACCATTTCCAGAGGTGACTTTCTCGACAACAAAATATGCACAGAAAAAGATAGCACATTAGTTTCATTTGCCTTTCTCCAACCTCAACTATGTCAAATGTCAGCAGTGTGCACAATTGCTTGTTCTCTGTATCTCAGCGCACTGAGTGCTCCATGCTCAGCGCAAACAATTTGTCCAGAATTACAGCTCATCAAGCACCATCGAGGTACTGCGCCCCTAGCCAACTTTCTGCAAAGACAAGACGACTTCCAAGATATTCAAGACTATTTCCTGTATCATTTGGTGTTGCGAGTTTGCCAGTCTGAACCAGAACCTACGCAGCACTAGAGACCAGAACCATCTGAATCTGTTCTGCAATCTATGGTCCTGTTGGTTCGGCTTTGTACGTATACGTAACTCTCTTGGTGCAAACGCGATGTTCTGTTCTGATGATTTTTATCTAGTCTAAGTTCTAGCTAGGGATAGAACCGTACGCAATATATCTATCGCTACTATCTGGAATAGAGTTCTATTTGGAACTCCCTTCCTGACTAAGCCGTGCTTACGTACAATCACAACCAGCGTTGTGCTCATTGTTCCAACAGGTCCCATAAATTGACGGTTATGCAACGCCGCAACCGCTGCCCCTGACCCACTTTATAAATGGCTCCGCTTCCTTATCAGATCTTCTCCAATGCTCGTCCAAATTTGCTCTTGTCTCTGAGCCTGTTCCGAATATCCATCAACCGTCAAGCTATCAAGTTGATCTACCAGTGCGATCAAGTGCAGATCAGCATTATTCGCGCAGTCGCGCTGCATTGTCGCCGACAGATATCACACACACAAGAAGCATGCATACCTCGGCCGTTTTCGCGCCCGCAGAGGACGCCCACGCTCCAAACACGTGTCAATCCATTGTTCGGACCAGCAGAGGAGATTTTCTCGTCCAAGTCGCATGGCCGCTGAAATGGAATACGGATCGCACACTTCCGGCGAATGAAACTGCCCATCAGGAAATTTCAACTATGTATTCTAGTATTGCCCGCCCACGGCTATTCTAGGCCACTGTTTCATCCATGTCTCTGGCTGACTTGCGTTCTACCAATAGCTATCTTACAGACGGCAACGCTTACTTCCTCACCGTTGCTGATATTGTTCGGCGGCTAGAATACACTCACAACAAACGAGCCGTCGTCGTCGGCGTCGGCTATCCCATGCCCCCAGCCAAGGCTATATATGACTTTCGTCGTGGCCCTGACCTGACTCCTCCCTCGCGAAACGGCGAATATGACGCGCCTCTTGGCAGCGACGGCAAGCCACGAACTGACATTTCATTTGGAGAAGCGGACCAGTTCTTGGAGTTCATCGCCAACGACGTCAAGCAGTATGTTGAAACGATTCTCTTCCCACATGTGTCTCTTGTGGCTAGCGGCCGCAGGGCACTGCTTGGTCATAGTTATGGGGGCATTTTCGCGCTCAACGCCTTGTACACCAAGCCAGAACTGTGGAGCACGGTTGTTGCTGCGAGTGCAGATATTGAGTTCAACAAGGGGAAGCTGGTCAGCGAGCAGGAAACGGATTTCCGCGCCAAAACGCTGGTTGGTCCAGCCCCTTCGCTCATCATCACGTACGGTGACGAGCCACAGGATTTGATCAGAGGTCCCACCGAGTCTGAAGCCGATTATCAAAGGAGAGTTGCTTATGCTGAAGAGAGCGGCACAAGAGATGCTGCAAAGAAACTGGTTGAGAGATTCGACGGTCATCCGAATCTGAAGGCGATAGCCGTAAGAGAATTTCCCGGAGAAGACCACGGCTCAGCAGCTGTGACTGGATTCCAGCATGGCGTGGTTGAGTTCTTGACAAGAGGCTTTTGATCTCAAACCCGAGTACTCAACTGATGATAATGACAATCTTGCAGCCCCTGCTCAGTTTATGTACGCACCTTGTATACTCCGTATGTCAGCCACTCTTATATCTCATGCGTGAAAACCATCATAATTGGTACCGTCTTGGGTCCATTTTTTTCGATCACACCAGCTAATGCAGCAGGGCTAGACTGCAACGGATTTGCAAGACAATTGATCTAGTATTCTAGGATCTCGTGCACATATATTCTACTACATACCCACCAACCAAGTGAAGATGCTGAGGCACAGGTCTGGGGTTTTCAATCGATAATCGGCACTCCCAAGCTAAGTAGGCGGCAAATGCAAGGAAGGTTTGGCTTTGCAGGTCGCAAATATGAGTGACGTTTTGGATGGCAGCAATGGCCTTATTGCCCTTTAAATAAAGGTATTATCGTCACATGGACCAAGTGATTGATCTCAAGTCTGATAAGTATTGTCTGTCTGACTAGAAGAGGAAAAAGGCTTTTTCAACGTTTCGGTTTGGAAGAAAAGGCTTAAAAAGCCCCTTTGTCTGGCTTATATAACGCTCCGAGGGTTAGGGTCAAAGGTCATTATCACAATGTGCAACCTAATCGTCTTGTCATTGTTAATGCCCGGTCTGAATTGGTTGCACATCTCAAGAAAGGCTCAACACATTGAAAACGGATTATCAGCACACTATCTCGAATTCAATCAGTGCTTGGGAACTCTATTTCATGTGTCTACACACGACAAATTCAATATCCGTTGACCCAATGACAGAAGTTTGCATTTCTTTGAGCCCTCTGTAAAATACAGCTTGCATGGCCCCGAAGCCATTGTTGTATTTATTTGACGATGAGTATTGGATCCTGGATAGAAACCAGCTTAGTGTTTCGAGGAGGCTTGGCCTATTGCGTCATGCTTTTAGCGGAAAAATGCACAGGTGTGCCCAGAACAGAGCCAGTTCAAGCATTTTAAGAATTAAGGCCGGAACCTCAAAAGCGCATTGATTAACTCTGGCAAACATCCGGGTTGCTCCACTGCTTTTCTTCTTATGGATTTCTATGGCGCTGCTATGCTATAACCTTAGAGACGATCATAATTACTCATTAGCAATCAATAAGATTGCGGCTACACGCGTATTACAAATGGCTTCGTTAGCTAACTAAGATTCTGTGCAGACTTTGTGATATACCGTATGTTTTATTCAGACATTCAACAAGTATTTTCTCTAGAATATTCTCTTGGTCTTCAGACGTCTGTCCCCAAATTTTATTCTGACACGGTAGTGGTAGCGTAGTATAATTCGTCCCAGTCACAACAATATAGCCCTAGTAATAGTTTTCAAGATCTCAGAGATTATATAGATATACCTCCTGACCAGATCCAACAATTTGACCATCACTTGGGCTGAGAGTAACACGCAAGGTAGTCAAGCTACAGCCATAGTCTGTGGGATGTATTACAAGAACTTATATACGCACAGTGGTATGGGAAGAAAAGGTCAAAACCAATCAACATAAATACTACACCAGATTTCCTGGACCAGAACCGAGACTCGGTCATAGGTCGGGATGGTTTTAAGCGCCTCTCGTGCTCGCTCTATGTAAGGTCAGAAGCGATAGCGGCCGGAGAGACTGGATCGGACAAAAGTGTTTCCATTTGATTTTGGATTCAAAACGTATAGGCTTATTGTATTTTCCTTCTAAACCGGCGAACATCATTATATTCGCTGAAGGGTTCTTTAAAATTCTGCCATTCGTTATCGGCAAGCGGTGGGGTCGTCTGTGAGTAGTACACTGGGGCCCGAAAGGATATGCTTTTAGAGCATATTTGGAAAGGTGCAGCTATAGCTTAATTATCCAGCGATATATTGGCACGAGTTTTCGAATTTAACTTAATGTAAGTGATATGATAACAGGACAAGAACTAAATTAGAAATGTACAAATTCAAAGTGCAAATATTAAAGATCCAAACATTCATGTTGGAGTACAATACAATGTTTGCCCATTAAGTAGGATTGGAGCGAGGAGCAAGACATTGGGTATAGATTGGCTCAAATGCAACAGATGTATTATATAGAACTCACTGAACTGCATTGACAAAGAAAAGCTACAGCGATGCCAATTAGTTGCCTACTTAGGTACTCCCTGCCACAGCGCCGCCACCATGAATTCAGACCAACGTTGCAATTGGAAAGTCATCCTTCCTAATATTCTCCACAATTATCATATCAAAGAAAGTAATATATCCTGCGAATAATACCCTGCGTACATAGCTTTTGCCTCAATTCTAATTCTCATCGAAATGACTAGACCATCTGTCTTCTTTGGATATGAGCTTCAAATGTTAGCAGCTTGCGGATGATAATTGTAGTAGGCTGCTTAGCCTAATTAATCAATACTGCTTTCAAAATATTAGTTTCTCACAGTTATCATACATAGCTTTGTATAGAATATTACAGCATTTCTGTCAAGAGATCAACTTGACGCTCGGCGTTTCCGGTACTACAGCTTCACCATCCGTTTACTCAGACCATCAAGACAAAGAACACAACTGAGAGCAGATTTGCTTTACTTGTACCACCATTCTGAAAAGTGAGAAATACTAACTCAGATATCTTTACCCCGTGATATCAGATGTGGCACCACTAGAGCCTCCCAGCAGACACCATTAGTATCCCCCACCTTTGAGTGGGCAGTAGTTCGCGATCCCTTGAAGACTCTGGTCTTGGGTGTCTTTTTGTTCTAATAACGACGTTGGTCGGCTCTTAGAGTCGGCTCACTCTCCTTTGATAATCTCTTTGCTGGTAAACATAAAGCTGCCCCAGTTTTAGCCTAAAGAGAGCGAGGAAATGAGGTGTAACTATTCTGTGCCTCGGTGTTTTCTGTTTTGCATTTCTCTGAACTTACTGTTATATAATATGGCGACTACAAGGAAGCCATGACGCCTTCAAGCCGCACCGGTTTCATTCAAGTTCAAAGCGGAAGCTCAAGACAAGACTTACCTGGGACGCAGACATTCGTGTCTCTCGAACCTCTACAGCCAGCCTGGTGCCCCGCATAATTCAATCTCACACCCAATAGCAAATTGTCTTTTGCCGTGCAATCTCTCTGTTTAACTGCTGAAATGTGTCAAGACTAGCTTCCAATTATTCAATCGTTTTGTTATGACGTATTTCCACCACTTGATAGTAAGTCATAGAAGGCTATCAAACACGCATCAACCAGACGTATGCTTCGTGGAACCAGCGAAAACTATCTCTACTATTGGGAAGAACAATTTTGATAAGGACAGCAATTGATTATTCAAGTGAGGAGTGCAAAAGATCATGACAACGCCATGTTAACCAATATACGAAATCTTGGTTACCAAAACAGGTAGGTCTATTAAAGGTGGCAAAAGTTCAAAACAAAAAGTACACTATGGATCAGCGTGTACAAGAATTTCATAAAATACAGGAAAAGGCCAACAATGATAGACATGTGTTGTTCATATCCAGAAAATCAACCGAAATTCGCCTTCACTACACCAGTGATGGACGCCCCTGCTGACGTCCTCATCTCCACAGATCTTGGTCCTTTCTGACCTGCACTGTCCCAACACGAAAAGCTCAAGCTCCTGTAAACTCAGCGCCATCGGCCTCGCCAGGCGGCTGCGGAGCGTAGAAAGGCACGGTGTCGCTGTCGCTGCTCCGCTCCATCATGTCCGTCAGCAGGCACAGCACCAGTGGATAGTTGTCGAGCACCTCTGGGGTGTTCCAAGTCACTTGCTCGTAGCCTTCCCACTGCACCGCGTACTGGAATGTGTGATTGTCCTGGGTCCAGTCATTGGCGCGGCGCATCCCGATGATGGCCTCGACCTTGTAGAGCTGCTCGGAACTGGACTTGGGCTTGGGCCTTGTGCTGGCTTTGGTATTCTTGGCGACGCTCTTTGCGCGCGCAGCAGGCTTTGACTTCTTCACAGCCGCGGCGTGCTTTGCGTTGGAGGATGGCGGCTGGCCTTTGCTGATTCCCATCTTTGGTGGCGCGGTACTGGGCGTTGGCACTGCGGCGGCCTTGGCTCTAGGCGTGGACTTGGATCTGGGCGTCGATCGTGACGAGGTCGGGGTCTGGCGGGCGATGTGCAGAACGGCTGAGACTTTTGCTGCCTGCGCAAATTTTTCGTCGCTCTCGCAAAAGTCGTAGACGTCCATTGTGGAAACGTGGATGAGAGTCGGCACAGGGGCGAAAGGGACATTCGGTGGTGATGCGAGGCTCTGTGTCTGCAGACACGCGCTCGGTCAGCTGACTTTGTTACGTACAGTGCGGGAAGGGGCAGGACGTACAACGGATTGCAGCAATACGCTGCAAGAAACAGGCTAGTTTGAGAGAGGAGGGGAGAAGAGGAAGCGGCGCAAGATAAATTTCCATGACCTACAGGTACGGGCAAGAGTCACGACTACATCGCGTCAGAACGCGCGACGTCAACAAATGGACGGCAACTTGGGCCCTGTCCTGAGGCGCCAGGGGTCTCAATTGCCGACTCTGCCACTAAACATGGGACTTGATCCGCTGTAGCAGCCACTGCCATCCTCTGTAAATGTTATATCCGGCGCGACGGTGCACAGCTGAGAGCTGCGCGCCATGGCCGCCATTAGCGTGCTGAAAGTGCCCTATGATTTGTCAAGGGCTTCCTTTACAGTGCGCTTCTTTGCCTGCTCACAGTACCTACTCAAGCACAGTAAATACATCCATGGACAGGTCGGGTATAAGGGTACCGCGTCCAACCAAGGTAGATGCTCAAGTAGTCTAGTACTTTTGCAAATGCCTGGGAACTACCGAAATCGTCTGTGTCGGAACTCTGGCGGGCTGTTATATCGAGGTACGTGGCATGGATGCAATGCACAGAATTTTGGGAAATACTTTGGGTGAGCCTAGCCCACCTACGTGAAGAAAAAAGTGACTGAGCAGATACACTATGATCTACTTGTGCGAGGAGCGATCAAAAAGGAATCATGGACAAATCCTGCGGATTTTGGGCAGGCCTCAAACACGCTGTTGACAACGATCAAAACCCGCATCTCAGATGCTTGAGGTCACACCGTGCCAGGATTATGCATCGGTTTCCATTCGAATGTTTGGAAACGCTTCATGGGCGGGATATGCCGTTAGCTGCAACCTTAAGTCAACCTCAATGCCATTTGCATTAAGCAATTAAAGACTGTTTGTCACTACTACTTACGATATTCAAACAATTTCTGAGCGATAATGCACAAGGACTCGTACGCATGTTGAAGTCAATATGGGATACATCGAGGCGCAATAATATTAACAGGCATCAAGAGCTGAGACTTGTCTTTAGAGATCAAGAAGAACTTGATCTTGGTGACTGACCCCAGTGATCTGGAGTATGTTGTAGTGACATGAAGAAAAGAGAAGAGGGGATTTCAGGAAGAAACATTCAGTATCAAAGGCAAAAGGCTGGCGATATTTGTGCTGACATTATTCTATCCGAAACTTCAATTTACACTACAGAACAATCAGCATACTTTATCAAAGATGCCGCTGTAAATCCTCTCATATTTGAAACTGTATAAACAGTGCGGGTGATCAATGAAGAACAGTATGAACATTACAGATTATGTCAAACCTTTTGCGACTTAATGGTCAAGTATAGTTCTACAGGCCAATCGCAGTCTAGCCTTATTTGTTGATTGGCGGTGAAGGTCACAACAAACCCTGCATTGATAGATTCATAGCAAATCTACACATACGTATGGTGCAATGTTTGAGCTGTGTGTATGATTCCTTGTGTGACGTCTACAAGATTGAATAATGCGAGTTCGTCTGCTTCTGATAGTGTTCAGCAAAACCAATCACTCGAATTTGCCCTCTTCGATCCATGCTTGAGGCCTTGTTTCAAGCAGTCTTCTTTTTCCTGCATATCGTCACTGTCGGAGGCCTACACGTCACTGGGCGTGCCTCAATATTGCGAATAAGGCTCGGGAGACCGTCCGTGGATTTCTGAATGGTTATAAATACTGGAAGACCATTACTCCTTCATACATATGGCACTCTACTTCAGCTCAGATGCTTGATAGCCGGACCCACACTTTTCATACTGTCTTTTCATACAATATCACCAGTGATTCTGGTATCGCACCGAGCATGCATCTCATTTGTGTTCTGGCCTCGGTCTGCGTGACACTACTTGTCATCTGCTGGGAGAGGCATTCTCGCAAACTTGCTGCATCTTGGAGTCATCTCCAGGCATGTCGTGATGTCGTTGACTTTACCTATACAGGGTTTACGCCTGTACTGAGGGACCGATTGCAACTACGTGCTGGCCCGAACGCCCGTCTTATCCAAGCTTTCGGCATCGACAACTCGTTTACGACTACTGATCCAAGCGTTCACAAAGCGTTTCAATCGGCCGCGAGAAAGCCACTCCAGGAGCTGTCACAAGAGAGATGGAGTGCTTTGTTTGATGAAGCCATTCGAATAATCAAACAAGAGAAGAATCTTGCCATGGCAGACGACGATGTTCAGAAGTCGACTTATAGTATATCCCTAGCACAGTGTGTACGAAGACTATGTTTCGAAATGGTATTTCATATTCTCTTTGGTACCAAGCCGGGTACACTATCTCGCCAAGACGTCAACATCGCTGCCCTTGAAATTAACTCCCAGTGGCTCATATCGAAAGCAAAACAAGTCAACACGAAGTCTACAGCTCTTAATTCGGCTCTACTACATCTCATCGCCCACAGCTCCAACCCTGCAACAAGCTCTGAAGCGGCCCTAAATCTCATTTTACCGGCTTATGAGACGCTGTGGCGCGTCATTTTGCTCACCTTTGTGTCCGCATGTCACCGGCAACAAGACTCCAATGTTCTGGACACTCTAAACGGCCTGCCAGGTTGTCTTGGTCGTGGTGATGGTGAGGAGCAACAAGTAAGATTACTAGCAAAGGTGATACTCGTCTTCATGCACTTTGTGATGCTCTTACGATACGCATTGGTCTAATGCATAAAACTCTGTAGGAGGGTCTTCGTCTTTTCCCGTCCACAAAGCGCGTCCACCGTTGTGCGAGCCTGCAGGATTTTTGCCCCAATAAAATTGTATCCGCAGACATTGAGGCTTGTCAAAGAGATCCATACATATGGGGCAAAGATGCACCAAGATTCCGGCCTGGAAGATTCGAACACCTTACAGGCCTTCAAAAGAATGCATATATGCCATTTGGCCTACGACCCCACATGTGCCCTGCATCTGCTGCTTTTGGAGAGAGGATGATTGTACTACTTGTTGGAGCTCTACACTGGGAGTTAGGTAAAAAGAGAGCCAAGGTTCTGTTTAATGATCCACAGTTGGATGGCATAGTGTTCAAGGACTTGCCAACTGGAAGGGCGGATACGGAAAACTGGATTCTGTTGGTACATGTTTGATTGTGCTGATTTGCGTCAGGAGATCCATTCTAGGTGAGCCTCTTTGAAGAATGATATGATCTTGAATTAAATGTATATAACTACTAGATGAACTGCTCTCGAGTGCTATTTTGTCGGACCCTGGAACTTTACCATCCAGAAAAGCCGGCGAGTAGAAGTGACGATTGTCGAGCTTGGCGCGTGATGCGGCAACAAGCCCAAGTCGGCCACGTTGCAACTTCGGTGCCAACCCGTCAATCGCATCCAGGGTGAAGCTATCAATGTCGAATGGATCTTCACGAATCATTCGTCTACTCCTGAGGATCTCGACAGTCTGCCACTCTTCGTCTGATAGTTGAGCCTTGACATGATCAAGGCCTTCATTGGAAAGCACTCCATCCAAAATTGGACGGATATTGAGTGCTTCCAGCTTGCTGAAGAGTGCCTCCTTGCGCTCAGGAGGGACGTATACGAAAGCTTTGTAGCAAAAGTCAAGGACGTGTGAGATGTCTTGTCGCGAGAGGTCGCCACTGGTGTCAGTATCAACGCTACCCTGGATAACTGCGAAAGGATTAGTACCCGATAACTGTCGAAATGCAACATATCAAACTCACTTGGTCTTATCATGGTAATGCCTGACTTGGGGGTGCAAGCACGGAAACTGCGAACCCTGAAGCGCCTCAAAGTATGGCGAGCCCTCCATGTGTGTTCCAACTCCGTAGAGCTTATCAGTTCTCCAGTAGGCCCAATTGGCAGCGTTCTTGAAGTTTTGGTTCACCGTTCTGCTCTTGAGATACTTGGTCGTTAAGATGCCCTGCCTACCACTGGCGTCGATGAGGTAGTCAAAGGCAATTGAGCCTGTGCTGCCATCCTTTTGTCTCCACGTTGCAGAAGTCGGTCTCCCAAGCAGTGACTTGTTCTTTTTGGTCTCATCCTCGTCAGATGACTTGAATTCGATGGCTTCGACCTTGGTTTCCTCAAAGATGCGCGCCCCACTGATGGCTGCATGCTTGAAGAGGAGATCGTCGGACTCGGAACGAATAAAGTTCCAAGCATGTCCTTCTGGACCACCAGCAGCCAGGAAGTCGGTGTCTTCTTCATGTTAGCTTGCTTCTCATCCTATGACTGACAGCCAAGTAACCTACATGCATCCGGATATGATTGATTGAGCCGAAATACCGCTCCGTTCTAGATGCCAATGTCAATAAACTCAAGGCTCTTCAACTTCATCCAGAAACATCACCTTCTTGAAGAATCCATAATCGTTCAGCGTGTCGTAAAACTCGATGAATTGGAAGAATTGCTTCAGCGAAGGCAATGTACTTTCTCCAATGTGATACCTGTTGCGTCCAAATTAGAGACAAGACCATGAATTCCGAGAACTCAGAGCTTCTGTTGACTAGCCTTGGAAATTTATCTGCTTCCAAAATCACGGTATCAATTCCCTCGCGGGCAAGAACTGTCCCTGCGTATGACCCGGCTGGCCCACCCCCAATGATCAACGCTGTGCACTTGGTTGGGACTGCCATCGGTGTGTCAAATCTTCAATGAAAACGCTCTGATTCTCAAGTCTGGGTTGGTTGCAGTCCTGCATCGCATCAGATTCAATAAATTCGCAGCTGAATTTATAGACTTCTGGCCAGTTAACTACTATGGCAAAAGTCTTCCGCAGGCGGTTCAGAGCGTTGATGGCAAAGTTCTGCAGCGTCGACCTCATTCGGAAACTTGCGTAAATTCATGATTCAATAAAAGTCCGCACATGGCACGATTTGCAAGCCTGGCAGCCTGCATTTCGTCATCTAGTCATACAGTACACTTGTTCAGGTTCCCGGCGCATGTGCAATTTAATCGAGCATGAAGCCATCCTTTCGACGCTACTCTGTGGTGTGGTATGCATAGAGGATCTGGTGACTTATGACCATTCTAAAAAAAGATTCTTGTGAGTGGCAACACGATTCGCTTGTGATTGAGATTGTGTCGACGTTGGCCGAACAACTGTCAACGAGCTGCGCACCGGAGAAGCTGACCCATGATAAATACTACACAATGAGCTCACATGATGTACGCTGAATGGTCTTGGTGATCACTTCGTATCTGGTGTTAGTAGTCACCGCACCTAGTCCATAATTGAGTCCTAAGTCCCAGAGATGCAAAACAATGTCATCATCGTGCAGAATTGCCGAGAACTGTTAGACTCTTGCGCCATTTTCATCGTGGTCGGGGCCATGGATTTATCGTAATACGAACATGCAAGAGTTTCTTTAAGATGCAGGAAGACAAAAAGGACCAGATTCTTCCATCGCTCGGCATAGGCTCCTCGAGTCTCGTCATACGGAGACTAGTGGCTCATTGATGATCCGAGACTAAATATTATGCTATTTCTGAGATTGTAAGTAGCTCCAAGACGGTGCAGTAGGACAGAATAGGATCATTGTTATCGTCCAAAGAGATACCTATATTCGAGTTCATGTACTCAATTTGAGCTTCCGTGTTTTGTTTCCCGATCACCGGCAGCATACTTTCACTAGTCTTTCATCATGTCAGTTCTACGAATTCCCGGAAAAGTAACAATACAAGACTTGAGAGCATACTACAATGGATGTGCCTCTCTAGAATTGGATGTTGCAAGCCTTGAAGGGCGGATGCAATTTGCGACGGATTGCGTTGTGGCCTCCAGAAAGCATGAGGCAGAAGCTTACTATGCCATGACGACGGGAGTGGGCAAGCTTGCCAGCGTTCGTGTATCCGTTGAGGATGCCGAGAAACTTCAAGAGAATCTGGTTCTTTCACATTGTTGCGGCATTGGTCCCCCACTTCCAATGGATATTGTGAGACTTATCATGGTGCTGAAAATGTTATCACTCAGCCATGGAGCGTCAGGTGTGCGTGCCCACCTTGTTCGTTTCCTCGCCACTATGCTCGACAACAAATTGACCCCAATTATACCCGAGAAAGGCTCTGTCGGTGCTTCTGGTGACCTGGCACCCCTTTCTCATCTCACAGCGGCAATGTTGGGTCAAGGCTGCATCAAAACTGGCAATGGCGAGACGATTGCTGCCGCAAAGGCACTCCTGAGCGTTGGCTTGGAACCAGTTCGCCTCAAAGCAAAAGAAGGTGTTGCCATGATTAATGGCACTCAGGTGTCTACAGCAATCGCGCTTGCTGGTCTGTTCCGTGCTCACCGGGCTCTTGCGTCCTCCATAGTCTCTGGTGCGCTATCGACCGACGCCGCTATGGAATCGACTGCGCCATTTCATCCAGAAATACACCTTCTCCGTGGTCACCGAGGCCAGAAAGATGTTGCCATGGTATTAAGAGCCTTAATCCAAGACTCTGAAGTCCGTGCTAGTCACTTGCTGGGCGACCCACGTGTTCAAGATCCGTATTGCCTACGGTGCCAACCTCAGGTCCTTGGAGCGTGCCTCGATCTTCTTCGTCAGGCAGCAAGCACAAGATGATGAGCTTCAAAAGGTCGTGGATCTATGAGCAATTCATCCAATCTCGTAGAAGAGTTGTGTAATATCAATTTTGAACTTTTAAATAGTGTTCTTGAATAATTGATCAATCAACAGAGATGAATTGTACTGAACTGTCCAATGGTGTCACCTTGGTCAAAAGTATCTTGAAGATGTACAATGTATAGCGTTTCATCATATCGATTATTGCAATCGGCGGGTATAATGAGCCCGAAAGTCATTCAGCAAACGGCAAGAAGAAAGCCTTGAGGTCTTCCAAAGCCGTCCATGGATCTAGCAAATGCCAACTTGATCAAATCGAGAATGAGGCCAGCCAGAATGCTGGTCGTCGAAACCAACGAATGGCTCGAGAAGTCACTTGTAGTATATACAGTCAAGGTGCCAGCAATACCAGATGCAAAGGCGTTGATCAAGTTGATCAGCCACATGCTACAAGTAAATGCATTTCATTAGTATTTGGCATGTAGAAGCGGGGGCTTTATTTCCTTGTCAAGATGGCATGACTTGCAGTATATAAGTTGCTACAAGGCGGTGCTTGCTCTTTACTCGGAGGGTGGCTTCAGGGATCTGTACGCCAAATTGCAATTCTTTTCTTTCTTCAAGGGACTCGGTCGGTGATGAAGCGACTCCAGTGCCCTTCTTTGCTAAGCTGTAATCCTTCTCAGGTGCGCCTTGTTTCTGTTGTTGGCTGTCAGTATCATTGCCCCTTTCTTGGATGACCGGAGAAGTCGTCCCGAAATGTTTGGGCCGAAATGGCATCCACGGAATCTGAGCCCCATTCTAATTCTGGAAAAGGCAAATCGGCGCTTGATGACGAACCGGAAGATTGTAAGCGAAAGAAAGACAGGGAAGGAGGTAAAATTTAAGTGAGATCCTGGAAACCTGCCAAACCGGACGAGAGCGCCGGTTTCTAGGCCAGTATAAATGATCCCATTTCATGAATATGTGGCCTTCACTTTCACTATCGTGACACTGGAGAACTTTATCGGCACTCGCTTTAAATCGGTGATTTCAGCTTTGCTGTCCCCCCACAATGACTGCACATTCCGTATGTAGTAGTCTGTGCGTGGAGAATCAAACTGGTGGGCCAACAGACGATAATGTTGGCACCCGCACAATTTTTGCCTTATTAGAGTGTATGTCGAGTCAACTCTAGTCTCGATGCTCAAAGTCGTGTTTGTGCATAGGTCCAGGTTTTTGCTTGGCTAGGTCACTGATGCTCGTTGCAGCTTGCAGTGAGTGAGTGGATATGTCTGGAAGAGCTTTTTTCTAAACGGGCCAATGTTCCCCGGCTTGATTGTCTTGTCAAATGATCGATGAGTTTCCAGCTGTGGGAAATATCCTTTAATGGGTCCTCGGCCTGGCCCGTGCATCATTACTAAAGAAATGGTGTTGGCGATATGGTCTATGTCTTGAACTGTGGCACTTTGGAATAGCGGCACTTTGCATAGTGAGACGGATGTCATTTTGGCCAGTTGCATCGTGAAATAGGTTTACGGGTTGTGCCAATTCCTCAATAAATCCATAACACAGAGTGTAATTTCATGCTCATCTTCACATCATTAGAATGACGTTCAGAATACCACCGCTAGCAAATGAACGTATTCCAGGACTGTAGCTATTCTTTGGATCGAACACACCATACCCTGCAAAAAATCAATCGAAAAGGTGTTTCAGCACGATGTCAATTACATTTCAATAGCGCAAAATAGCGTTTGCATACGTACTTGGAAACGGATCTAGGTTATTTTAGTCGTGTTTCCGCCCCCCCCCCCCTTTTTTTTATTTTTCTTTCCTTTTTTCTTTTTTTTTTCCTCCAAGACGTCAAACCTCAGCTTTAATTGTCCAATATAATCGCATATACTCAGAGCTGTTGTAACAAGGGAAAATTTAGAGAAAGTCAACGAGGTTGAGTCTCTAGCAGCTTCTGTACGATCGAGTTTTGCCAATGCCTGTCGTTCAAGACGCTTGGCGGCTCCACGTTGTTTGAAGATCGATTCAATTTGGGGTAACAAAGTCCATTTATACCCGCTCTTGACCCTGTCCTGCCACGTAGTCAGATACCTGTCTAGCTGGTGGTCAAATGAAGATATTGAGGTCTTGGCGTTGATAATCATAACCATTTCATTAGACTCTACCATTCGTTAGAGTCTGTCAAAATAAGAGATGTAGGTTCATTAATTCGCTGATGAATTCGATCTCTGTATCACTTCCATGCGTAAAAACAAGAACCACATTATCACAGAACCATTTACTTTCCGTACCTGTTACTTGTGTCTGCTGGACTTCCCACCCGTATCAAAGGTTTCTTTTGTTCTTCATTAATTCTGGATCATTTGAGGGAGATTTCGCAACGTAGTCTCATCGATGCTTTAAATCATTCCATTACTAGCGCATCACGGCCTAGATGTCACACCTCCATCATCAGTTTACTGGGCTTAGTATGCATGTGTTCCAAACGTTTGGGGCTTTCGAGGAAGTCAATGGGAAGTTTCAATTCCCGACTGCACTTATTTTATACCAATCGGGCGAACATCTCCATCACACGGCTTTAATCAAATGTTTCTTGTCGTCCTCGGATGTGAGTTGAGAAGACTTCGTCAAGGATATTGTAATACCACTCGCTGCCTACAGCCCACCGCCGAGCCCTCTTCCGCTTGACGTATACGTATAAGAACCCACATTCAGTCTCCTGTAACCGATGCGCACGGTCCAAGCGAGATTACATCGCGGACTGTCTGCTTCAAGAAGTGAGCACGTGCGAGATACTTCGCGAGATCTCCACATCCAAATGACTGTTCTTAGACCGCAAGTAATACTTAGACAAAAGCAAACATGGACATTGATAGCAGATTATCTTCACAAGAACCACCATCACAGACTACGAAACGCAGTGAAAGACTTCACAAATCGAGCTACCCAAGTTGAATATTAATATAACATTCCAAGAGATATACCCAAGAACACATTAAATACTTGCTTTTCTTAGCTCCTACGAAGAAATCGGGATCAAGGATCCCGAACAACTAAACAGGCTCCTTGATTCTGCCAATATTTTAACAAATATACAGCGTTAAAAGTCGTATAACATTTGCACGAAATTTGCTGAGCTTTTGAAATTCTGAACCGGTGAGCATCGAAGGCTTGATGATGTCATGAGATGAACTGATGTATAAATTGAGAAGCACTGAGCTCAGAAGAGAGTCGCTCAAACTGGAAGAGTCGTATTGGCCATCCACAAACTTGTGCCGATGCAAATTTGATGCATTATGATATTGAGTGATTACTTTAGCCAGCCAGTAAGGTCAGCCACGGAAGATAACACAGACATTCATTTTTTGACATTGCATATAATCCAGCGAGGATGATGAAATCATATTTAGCACTGTCTCGTCATTCGGGTTGACACGTCCGCGGAGCTCAAGCAGGACAACTTAGACTTAATAATTATAAGTGGTGGTAATCAATGACATTCATAATATACTCTCACTACTATCCACTGATCTTCCTTCCAAATGGATGCACAACATCGTACGACTATTGGCAATTATATATGGCGACCCATTGGAACAATAGTGTCTGTTGCCTGAACATGAATTGTATTGAATCTGAGTATTTATGAAACTTTGCGGCAACGGGAAATTGACCGCCGTCCAGATAGTGGCCAGTCACTGCTCGGGGATTGGGGCGGGAACCGCGGCTACATTGTTGGTGATAAGAGGGAGGGGTAAGCGATGCTGCTTACGCGAGGAATATCGCCGATTTATCGGATTTCTGTTGATACCAAGCTCAAGTATAAAGCCCAGCCCTGTCTTGGACCATCGTCAGGAGCTACTTTGCTTCCCACTCAAATAAAAGGAAAAACATACCCGCTTGCCCTCTGAGTCCAAATTGCTCTAAGATGACTATGGCAGCCGATATATACCGCTCAGCACGCCTTGTCTACCGTTCAGTGCAGCCTGAAGATGAAACAATCTTTTGCCAAATCCAGTCGGACCCAATAGCACTGAGGAATTCAAACCCACGCCTGGAGAAGCCCCCAACGCGCAAAGATGCACAAGACTTAATGAGAGCCGTTGAGGAGGCTTTGCTGGGTGTGGTGATCTGCCTGCCTTCCCCCCCTGGTTCATCGCCTCCCCAGCGGCCCATAGCCATCGGGGACATCCACCTTTCGCCCCTGGAACCAGACCTCGCCCATCATCGATTTACGACTATCCACATCAATATCATGAGCGAATATCAGGGCCAGGGATACGGCAGCGAGGCTATAAATTGGGCTTTGGACTGGGCATTTAGCACGGCTGGAATACACCGGGTAGGGGTCCAGGTTCTCGGCTTTAATACAGGAGCCAAGAGACTCTACGAAAGGCTGGGATTCAAGCAGGAGGGTGTGACTCGCGACATGTTCTGGCAAGCTGGCCGTTGGTGGGATGACATCCAGTTTGGGATGTTAGACGCAGAATGGAAGAAATTGCGAGAAGGTCAAGAAAGCCGAAAACAAGTCAAGTGGTGATTGTATACAGCTTTTTCAAAAGTCAGGGAATGCTTGTTGGCAGTAGAGACACCAGCACGAAAGGTGGTCATAGGGTTAATTTGTTTGTACATTGGGGCTAAGAATCCTAGTCTGTATAGCGGGCAGAGCACTGGCGGTTTAAGAACAGACTGAGCTTGAAAGGGCGTTTCATCTTGGTCATCGTTGCAACCAGTGTTTACTCGATAATTTAGTAATCTATTTCATATGAATGGTGCCAGTATATCTGACACTACCGGTTCTTCCATAGTCTTGTAGACTTCCCGCCTGTGGCTTGTATGCCTACGGCGTGTCAGGAATAATTACACTCTCTGGTCTCTTCCTTACATACGTATTGTTCATGTCTACAGCGTGTTCATTGAACCAACCCAAAATGGCATCAAAGTCCTTGCACTGGTCGGTAAAGCTGAAATCTTGCCGGGGGCCCTTGTGAGTCGCTGTCCACCATTGTGTGTAGATGCGAGTATTGGCGTTGCACATGATCTCTTGACGTAGCATATCTAGACAGTGGGCTTTGTAGAGAGTCAGCCACGATGAAGGGTTGGTATGCAGCTTGCACAATGCTAAGGCTATGCACTCACAAAAATGGACCTCAAGCACTTCCTCGCCTTCGTAATCTTCGAACGCAGTACCGCGGGACTCTTCTGTGCCAGCCAGTGCGCGGTAATGGTCCCAACTCCACCGTGAAGTCTGCCTGATGAAGTTCTGAGCAGAATGTCAGTCATGTAAGCTAATGCCAAGATTCATCGTGTTGATTTTATAGTCTTACCAGACAGTGTAGATCGTGAAACACAAAGAGGTTGGCCATGTATCCTCCACCTTGCTCCTCGACTCTTTGGACCTGGCCTCTCTCAATACCCCATAGTGGCGCATCATCGACAGGAATCACGATCGACCCAGCTGCATGGATTTCCAGATTAGTCTTGGTTTCTATGACGGGTGAGGAAACACGATTCGTAAAAAAAGACAACAGCATCACATACCATCTGTCCCAAGTGCCAACCAAGCATCATCAACTTCTTTGCTGGCCTTCTCCCGGTAAATGGTCTTCTTCTCAAACGAGCCGTTGATGAACTGTTCATGATAATGGACGCCAATGTCCCGCTCTAGTGGTGATCGGGGCACCCAACTGGGGTTAACTTGATAGAAAGTCAGTACTAATCATGAGCAATAGCACTTTGCAATAGATGAAATGAGTTACCTTGTCGCCCAGATGAGTGTAATGATTCATGAGCGAATCCTGCCAAATTTGACCATGCGAAAACATTGAGCAGAAGTGATAGAAATAGCGATGTCAAGGTAATAGCTTGGAAAATTGTTCCTGTGCTTTTCCATACTCTGTGAGAAGGCAATTTGTGCAGGAAAGAGGATTCAGCCTGTTCAAGCAGAGCTTTCTCCGCGATATCCTCCATGGATGCATAACGAGTATCATCATCTGAGGAGCTGTCTCTGAACTCGGTCATTTTTGTAAATTTTGGACTCATTGCGCGAGATATGATGCCTCTTGGTTAAAAATTCGGTTTAGCCAAGTGTCTTTCTGGAATTATTTGAAGCTGAATGTGAACGATAAAGGCTGGTACTTGAGCAAATGTGCCACTCCGGGAGGTTGAGAGAATTGACCGCTTCTCCCAGAACATCTGGATATAAATCATCTGCATGGGGTGAGCTTTCAAAGAACAATGCATGTGGATCATGGTATGATAGTGCTACGTATAACTAGGAACCCTGGGTCCTTTTCAGCTGCAAATTCGTTGTCATTTGGGATTGAGCTCAATCTTCTCATCTTCCAATCATTTTCATTCTTTGCGTTTCCTTCGCACTGTATGTGTTCACATGAATCGATGCAAGACACATGATCTTTTGATTCTAGTGGAGCTTCAACAATCTCGTCGTCCGAAGGATCTTTATTGATCCCGAAAGTCTATGTACACAGTTGTGGCAGACATGATGAACCGTATGCATGCAGTCATCCCATATTGGAACATGTTCTACTATAAGCTGAACGTAGCATATCTACCAGTTGAGCTCTTAATAAGCATAGGATACACACAGACAGTGCTTCGGCGAATCATGTTATTGTTCATACCTAACTCCCTTAGGAAGGTGTATGTTTTATTGTTTTAGGATGTAGCAGTTTGGCGGCTTATGTTTCGTGTCTGGATTACGCGGTGCGAGGCTTGGCTTGGCACCTCAGCACGGCGACGTGGCAACGCCCATATCTTACACGCACACCGCCCAGATCTTCTAGGTGATATGAGTGGGATGGAATATGTAGTCAGACGGTGTATATTCATTTACGCTTGGTACGAATTCAGACGTAGAAATCCTATATACGATCTTGGAGACCAAAATCAATGGTAAAACATGATAATCATTTTGACTTGGTGATGCACAAATCATTGAAGAGTGATATGTGCATCCCAAGTTACATTGAATTCGTGCCTCCGAAAACTTTTCCCAGTTCCTTGAGAAGCCACTTAAGATTTCGTTGATGGGACCTCGGCGTAACTATACCACAGTTCCGAGATGCTCTCACAGCCGCTACCAAGGCGCACATGCCGAGTGGAGACCGCTCATCCTGCGGGTTTCAAAAGTACCCTGACATAGTTGTCAGCCGCTATCAAGGCGCACATGCCATGCCGAGGCCGCTTATATTATGACTATACTCTATCAGCACAGTATCAGCCGCCGAACGACAGCACAGACGAAAAAAATGGGTCAGATAAGGGTAATCACGTGGAACGACTTCTCACAAAGGCAAGTCCTACATGCCGTAGGATTCAATCTTCGCACTAGAGCGAACATGTCATAGATAATCTTTATAGAGAGGAAATCAACGAGTCAACAATTTTGTGGGTCTATACATGGTACTGTTCCTCATTGGCAAGACTTCTCAACACCTTCCAGTCGAGGTCCACGTCTACAGGGTGGGTTGGCAGGATTACGGGGTGCCAGCACTCACAAGAGCTTCTGAGACAATAGTTGGCATGCGCTTTTGCCGCAGGATGGGCTGTTTTGATATGTTATTGTCCGTTTATCCTCGCCAAGGCCACTTAAGTTCTTTTGTCAACTATTACCTAACCTCGCCTCTTCCTCTGGTAAGAATATGTTTAGCAGGGCGGTGTACGTTACAGAATACATGCATGCATGCAAAGAATTAATGCTGGTCAGCATATTCTATCACGAGAGCAGAGTTAAGGAAGCCGTCAAAGTGTCGATGAGACTGTCAGTAAGGAACACTATTGGAACGACATCTCCGTAGTGTATGTTGGGCCTATATCGTCTCGTGCCTAGTAGGCAGAGCTGCATGGTCGTGCAATCTAGACTCGGCATTCCAGTAACTATAAAGCGAGGACAATCCCCTCCGTGCAGCGAGAACTTCATCCACAAATCATTTTACATGACAAGTACTTAACTTTCAGGTGCAAGATTATCTTCATCGCCTTTTCCATCTATATTGAGACTCTCAACATTAATCAAAATGAAGACTTCCACATTCATTGCACTTTGTGTGGCCATTGCCTCCGCCCAGGGCATGGCCGTTCCTCAGCAAGACACCAGGCGAAACGAAGGCGTTACTTCCCTCATCGCCCGCCAGTGCGACTCTAAGCGCGGCGAGGATGCCATCATCGCCTGCCACAACAGCTACAAGCGAGATGCGGTTCTGGAAGAACTTGCTGCTCGTCAGTGCGACTCGAAGCGCGGCGAGGATGCTATCATCGCCTGCCACAACAGCTACAAGCGGGACACAGCTCGTATGGAGGAGCTGGCTGCTCGTCAGTGTGACTCTAA